>CM039135.1:33173843-33341859 GCA_022036555.1 Microstegium vimineum
GCAGGAGGCGATGGGATAGATCAGTAAGAGATAAAACTCCGACCGGACCGCGCCATCATGTTGTATTGAGGCCTTACCTTTTAAGAACTTATCTGACACACGTGGTAGAATACAAAGACTAGATAGGGCTGTCACCACCTACTAGCATCCACAAACAATCCGCACGATAAGCGGTTTACAAAGGCAAGATCTAGTCTAGACACCACGTCTACACTATTCTTACTACTTTAACCCAAGCTTTAAGGTTAAAGCACTCTACTTAATGTAAAGCGATGATCAAGCATAAAAAGTTGTATAACAGCTAAACCATATTTAGAATACTAAATACTATAAAGAACTCAGAAGAAGTCACTTACAAGTGCTAAACTTACAAGAGACTCGCATCCGCTGAGGTACAACTCGGAGAAGACGCCAGACAGTCCCGACTCTCCTCCAGGCTCTCCTCACTCTCTTCCAACTAGCATAGCACTACTACAGAGCTCTGCTAAGATACTAAGGAGTAGTTTCTCCAATGAGGCACGAGTGAGAGTGAGGTCCTAGGGGTATATTTATAGCCAGAGGTGGAGTAGGGGCTACTCCGGTGCCACGCCAGTGATCCGCGCAACCTCCATCAGCCACCGTAGGATGAAATCGTCATTGTAACCGTCTTAAATCAACGGAGGAGATCAAGTGGATGCATGGCGGCATGCAGGGAGTCGATGGGGAGGTCGGTGCACCTTTTGGGCACATGCCCTGGTTTGGCCCAACCCCCCATGACAGGTGGTCCTGCCCATTTCTTCTAGAATCTGACCCCACTAGTCAGGGGGTCAATGGGAGGTCTCTGGTCCCACCTAGGTGTTCGGCCGAATGTAAATTGTGGCCAAATGGGCTCATCTTTCGCAGGTGGCTTCTAGAGGTAATGCCTATCATGATGGTGTATGCCTTTTGCACATTTGCCATACATGGAAATATGTCATGTTGGGCCCATGGATCCTTGTGTTGTGAATCTAGACCATTGAGACGTGAATATACTTGGATCCAAGGGTAGAGAGTGTTCTTGAGTGTGATAATTAAAGCGCCGCAAAGCTTGCCAACAACCCGGTTCAACACTCTCGCACCAAGCACATTGATATCCATCATCACTTTCTTAGAGATCATGTGGCTAGGAAAGACATAACACTAGTTGGAGTTTCTAGCGAAAATCAATTGGCGGATATCTTCACTAAACCACTCGATGAGACAACCTTTTGTAGGTTGAGAAGCGAGTTGAATGTGCTTGATCACTCAAACTTCACTAAAAGATGATCTTGTGTGAACCATGCATTCATCTATAATATAATCATGTTTAATCTATAGTAATGCAAATAAGCTTGGCTAACGTGGTCGGGATAACCGCTCTCAAGCGTGTGACAAAGCCTTACCGCAGTTTAAACTTGCAAGCAAGCTAGATTCAAATTCCACATTGCATAGCATTTGCATATGTGTTGCTTGTTGCTTCCTTTTTGGTTAAGTTTGATCATCCTCTAGGTTCGTCACTTAGGGGGAGCATTCAAAGCTCTAGCTTCAGCTAATACCCCTCTTGTGCCCCTATGGTGATCCTTGGAGATTTATTGAACTATTTTCCTATGAAAACTAATTCTAGCCTATGGCAAACTATTTCTAAAATTGAGGGTTTGAGAGATGGTTCTTATGCTAAGTCCAACAAATGCTTCCTTCTGTTCTTTTGTGTTGGTACTTAGCTAAGAGAAAAGGCTGGAGAGAAAAACAGGAAAATTCAAAGTTTTTGAAGCTCCGGACCACACTCCGGACCACTCGGCATGGTACAATGCTCAGTCACTCCCTGCATAAAAATCTTCCAGACACAGAATCCGTCGGACCATAGGTCCGACGCTCCACCGGTGTCGACGAAATATGTGTCGCAGTCTACCTAGGGAGTATCCCACGGTAGTAGATTGTTAGGCGGAGGTATGGCGACGGGGATCAAGCGTAACACAGAGAGCGTAGACACGGCGATTTAGACAGGTTCGCGCCGGCAAACCGCCGTAATACCCTATGTCCTGTGTTCTGGTGGCTAGATTGATCTCGTATATCAGGTTACAAGATCTGTAGATGATCTGAGAGAGGTTATCTGGGTTTTTGAGGGGGATCCCTGCTCGCCTTATATAGTCGGGAACCAGGGTTACAATTTCCATATCCTAACCGACTATGATCGGTTACCTGTGGCAAGGGATCCGAGTCTATCTACTAGGATCTTCCTTGGCAAGCAAGTCTTCTTAGCAATCCTTGGCGAGCACGACGGGCTGGTCGTGTGCCGCAAGGCCTCGTAGGCTGGGTCGTCTCTTGGTCGGCAGGCCCAAGAAGGTCCCTGGGGATATGCCGAGGTTATATCCCCAACAAGTTCCTGAGCACGTTATATTCTTCTAGCGAGTCTGCAACGTCATCCTGAGAGGCGTCCAGCTAGTAGTCATCGTGCAGGGTGGTCGTCGTAGAGCCCCGACCAGCTTGGTTGATCTAGATGCTGCTCGGAGAGGTTTCCCGACCAGGTCGATCTGGTCGAGAACGTCGTATCCTGGCGTGCGAGCTGGTCGCCTTGCCTGATGCTGCGGCTACTTACTGGGAGAATGTGACGTGCCGAAGAAGAAAAAACTTTTGAAAGGTCTTTCCCTGGTGAAGTGTACCCACTTAGGTTCTGCAAAAACCGCACATTAAAATAGCAGAGCATTGCTTGTGAAAAAGATCAGTACATTCACCGCAAGGTGAAGTGTACCCACTTAGTCCCCAAGCATGGTAGCAGGTGAAGTATGCACGTGGTGTCATGCTTTATAAAGTAGTGTATAAAGTAACTAAATAGAGATTGGGGCATAAATTTGCAAAAAAAGCAACTGCGAATACCCGTAGTCCCCGAGTCGGATGGAAGGAGCTCGGAGAGATTCTTGTATCGGGCTCTTTTGGTTTTTATTTGCAGTCCTCGGGCATCAGTCCCCGGGTGTTGTCCTTATAGGCGTTGTTCTCTGGTGCCCTGGTCGCAGTCCCCGAGCCTTGCTCGTTGTGGAACTCGACAAAGTCCCCGAGCCTGGTCGGAGACGCGATCAGTATTTAAGTCGTTGTTGCTATGGACGGAGTCCCCGAGCATGTTTGTGCCTGTAGATATGTCGACCATGTCGGCCAGGTTGCTTGTAGCTATATTTTCTTCCTGAAAAAGGAACAAAGGTGCGCGTCCAGTCCCCGGGACTGTAGCATTGGCCAAAAGGAATGATTAGCCACAAAGCATAAGATGAAAGGTAAACAGGGTTAAATGGGCCGTAATTTTGTGTCTGGTTTTATCGGCCCGTTTGTGCGGCGCAAAAGGTGGTTGGCGTGGCAGTTCCGTATTCGATCGTTGCGGTTTCCCAAAAACCCTGGAAGTCAAAGCGTCGCGCCGATTGTATAAAGGGTGAAATCAGCGGCGAGAAGGGGAACGGTCGCGTCTTTTGCTTTTTTATCCGAAGGTCTGTAGGATTCGAAGAGGCGCGACTCCCTTGCTTGGGTTGTTCGATTAGGGCGGAGGTTTGTCTATATATCCCTGTGAAGCTTCGGGTAAGTATCGATTCCTATCGCGTTGATTTCCTTTGCATTGCCTAGTCGCAAGCTTTAGAGAGGGTTTCATCGACGCTAGGGTTTGGTCGGTGGAGATGGAGAGTGGTGGTGCGCGCCTTGCAGTGGGTGCCTCTGCCTTGCTGGCTTTGCCGGAGGACTTGGTCTTCCGGATTCTTCTTATTGTGATCCGCGATGGCGATAATGTGCATGAGTATGTGAAGATTCGCCCACTCTGCCATCTCTTTTACCTCTTTTGCGATGATGCTTCGACGATTCGGCGCATGTCTCTTCGGCGCGTTCAGGACTATTGTCGGCCCTACTACCCCTTCCTGGAGTCGGCCGTCGTACAATGTTTTCTTGATGTCGACCATCGCGAGGCTTTGTTCTTCCGTGGCCTGGAGCGGTTGATGGTGTTCGGGCGAGATCCTATCGGTCGGGATCTTATTGGTAGGGCGGTGGTCGCTGGAGATGATGTTGCTATGTACTTCAAGGCCATGATGTTGTTTTATGATGATTCGGCGAATCCGGAGGCGCGTTCTATCCTTGGTTCTATCGGTGGAGGTGCCCTGCAAGATGGTCGTTTTTGCGACCGTTTCTTGCGTCGTCTTCGGGACCGCTCTCGTGATGACATGCACAGGATCAGGCGGTCTCTGGGTATTCGTGCGCCGGAGGATGTTCCGGATTTAGTCTTGGTCGTCGCTCCTCATCAGTGTTCCTGGAGCGAGTGTCGCCGCTGGGGTAATAATGCACCTGGGATCATCATGTACTATAGCTTGGAATGTCAGATTCGACATGAGTTTGATCTCTAGACTAGGAACATTTGTGAGGTGGTCGCCTATCGCATCAGTAGGATGAAGTTGTAATTTGCCGGAATAACTTTTCTTTGGACGTTGTCTCTCAAATGCCGATTTTGTGATCATGCTATGTTTTGCTACAAGACAGCGGTGATTTGTATCTCGGATACAAGTGGTCGGACGTGTAAGTGAAAACTACAAAGCTGTAATGTATCCGGACGGTGAGCTTTTGTTTCACTTGTATGTCCTGTCATGCCCGCTAGTCGTGAGCCGTCGTGATGAGTCATTCTGCCTTGGGTCTCAAATGCTCCAGATCGTAGGGCTAGTGTCACTTCACGCATAGGATACATAAGGACTCCCAAGGCGGTACACTGCTGGCAACCCGCGGCGCAGAGGGCGAACAGCTTATGCACGCTTTGGATGATACCAGGGTCAGGTCCTTTTTCCAAGAGGACTAATCGTGGCGTGACTATGGCCTGTGGCGACCGTTCCTGCAGACGTTGGGTGAATAGCCATGCTGCTTGTAGAGTCGTCGACCGTACCGTGGTCGTGTACAGATTCTGGGCGCATAGCCTCATGGCTCCCGACCTAAATGACACTGCCCGGTTTATGAGGAGGTATCACTTAGGAGGTCTGTCAACGTGGTCGTAGTGCTTAGGGTAGCTACTTCTATTCACTATGACCCATTGATAGACCAGCTTCGGGAGCTTTCTAGTTATGGCCAGGTTATTTGGAGAAACGATGTGTTGCGTTTTGGAGAGGCCGTCGAACACTATGGGAGTGTTTTGGAGAGGTCATCGATCGTTAGTAGTCGCACTGTCGTGGTCGTCATGTGTTGTCGGCGTTGTTGCAGTGAGGGTAGTTGTAAGTGTCTTTGGAGTGGTTAATCTACGCCATGAGCGCGTCGCAAAGGTCTTTGTGCCGCGTGGGCATTTTGTGAAGATTGCCGTACATCGTGGGCGTTTCGTAACAGATTTAGATTAGATACAATGGAGATAAAGCACCTTTATTCATTGTTTGGAGGTAGAACGATACAAATTTTATTGAATTAGGACTATATTAGGGCGTCTTGCATTGCCCGGAGCTATCGACCTCTATGCTCGTTCGCCGCCGGAGTTGGGAGTGATCGCTGCTTCTTCTGCTTCCTTCTGCTTTTTCGCGAGCGGGTTATCGCTGCTCTCTGGGCTATACGCGTCCGGGAGGCAAGGCTTTTCGACGGCGTTTATCGTTTGCTGTTCGCACTCGTATGCGATCTTGAGGTTGGTTCGGAGGCTGAGGATGCCTTGCTGTGTTGGGATCTTGAGCACCATGTAGGTATAGTGCGGAACCGCCATGAGCTTGGCAAGTGCTGGTCGGCCCAGTATCGCGTGGTAGGTTGTTTCAAAGTCGGCGGCGATGAAGGTGATGTGTTCCACCCTGAAGTGGTCTTGATTGCCGAACTGCACGAGGAGGGTGATCCGACCCACCGGTGTTGACGCCTTGTTGGGGATGATCCCCCAGAAGGAGAAATTCGCAGGCAAGAGGTCCTTCGTGGAGTACTCGAGTTGGCGGAAGGCGTCGACGAATATGATGTTGAGGGCACTGCCACCGTCGACCAGTACTTTCCTGAAGCGACACGTGGCGATGGTCGGATCGACGATGAGCGGGAAGCGACCACGGTACCTAAAGTCTGTCCACTCATCTTCTCCGGAAAAGCTGATGGTCTGTTCTGACCAGTCTAGGTGGCGTGTGTCGTCCGCGCCCTCGCCTGTTGCTGCTACCGAGTAGACATCCTTGCGTACCTGGCGACGTCTCCTTTCTGCTTCAACGACTACAACGCCTCCGAAGATGGAGTACGTTGTTGATGGTGGGCGTAACTCTGGTGTTGGTGGTTCTTGATCTCTGCCCTTGTCGGGATCGTCCTTCTTTGCCGTCTTCTCCTCTTCCTTTCACCGCCTGCTCGAGGAGGTCGCAATTACGCATGGAGTGCTTGGCGTTCTTGTGTATGGGGCATGGGCCGCTGAGGATCTTGTCGTAGCTTTTGTCGTAGTTCTTTCTTGGTCTGGTGTTTGTATTAGCGACGTAACGATCGTCTCGTCTGTAATCATACTTCTGAGGGTAGCGCTCGGAGTTGCTCGATCTGTAGTACCGATAGTCGCCAGGTCTTCCATCGTTGCGGTAGTCTGATCGGCGATCCCTGTCCCTTCCACGCTCCGGGGAGCGGGAGTATTGTTGCCTGGTCTCCCTGCTTCGGGCGGCGTTGTCTTGGTTGGCGTAAGCATTCGCGGTCGTCATGAGCTCTTCTATGGTTGTTGGTATCTTCCATGCTAGCTTGTTTCTGAGTTCGTCGGCGCGTAAACCATTGGAGAAGATGGCGATGGCCTCTGGGTTGGAGATATCCGTGATGCTTAATCGCTTATCGGAGAAACGCCTGATATATTCATGGAGACTCTCGTTGCTCCTTTGGCGGACGTTTTCCAGGTCATAACGTGTTCCCGGCTGGACACACGTGGCTTTGTATGTTTTTATGAAGATTCCTTTGAGCTGTTCCCAGCTATCGATTGTGCCTTCGGGGATCTTCTGGAGTCAATTGTTGGTCGTGGTCGATAGCATCACGGGGAGGTAGTTGACCATCACATCTTGGTTTCCTCCCGAAGCATATACGGAGATCTCGTAGGTGGAGGCCCATTGCTCTGGGTTATCTTGCCGTCGTATTTGTCCACCGATGTTACCCTGAAATTCATTGGCCACCGGACAGCGCGCAGGCGAGGGGAAAGAGGTCGCAAATTTCCAACGGGTGGTGGTGTTAGGTCGCGTCGTGGGTTGCCGTCCCGCCGCGGGGATCTGCCTTGGTACTCCCTCGGAGGGGTTCGTCGCGCCAGCTCTGGTGTTCGTCTGCGTCGCGGGTAGCCGCGTTCCTCCCCATCGCGTGGCGGAGATCTTCGCCTGTACTCCCTCGGAGGGCTACAGCGTACCTGCTCCAGCGTTCGCTCACGTCGAGCGTCGTCACGTGCTTCACTGTCACGTGGCGGGGATCTTTGCATGTACTCCCGTAGGGGGCTTCTGGGGTGGTTTCTGCTGTGAGACTGATCAGAAAATTCAGACGGGTGAGCCGCCTTATTCACCTGGACCACTGCTGCTTTGAGGTGAGCTCTTATTTTTTCTATCTCGGGCGTAGGGAGGAGTTTGGACAGCTCGCACGTTGCCGCTGCGAGGTCGGCGCTCGGAGTTGGGTATACCGGAATGTCGCCTATCCGGTCGAAGTCATTCTGGAGATTACGTCCTGGCATGCGACCACCATTTCTCTGGTCTCACTCGCGCTGCTCACGTGCAAGTCGTTCGCGTTCGCGGTGCTCCTCGTCTCATTTCTCTTGCTCGACGCGCTCCCGTTCGCGCCGTAGTGTGTGCTCGTTGTTGCGTGTTCCCTCGCGATGCGGTCGGCCTCCGTCTCATTGTCGCGTTGGACGCTGTCGGCGGAGACTTGAAAAACTATCCCCCCGAAACCTGGGGGGAATTCTGGGATGTCGCTGGTCGATCCGGATGAACCGGGTGTTTCGGGCCTCGTGGAGGCGACCGAGGCTGAGGAGACCGTGCCATCGAGAGATACTGCCTGGTCGGAGTCATCGGAGATCGGGGAGGTGATGACGGTGTTCACGACAGGTGCTGGGTGAATCTGGTCGGAGATCAGTCGGTGCGTTTGGCGCTGGAAGACGGCGGCCTGATTACCGAGCCCATAGGGCATCATTAGGGAGGGGCGAGTGTCCCTGGTCATCGTGACCATTGTCTTCGGTGGAGACCTATGGCGGCGTGGTCGGCGACCGTGGTGACCTGGAAGTTAGCGTCGCGCCGTCTAGACGAGGTCGATGCAGCTGATGATTCCGGTGTTGGCGCGATCGATGGCGCCGATCAGGTCGTCAATGTTGACGTCTTTGCGTAGGCAGTACTTCCGTATGGCGAGGTGACACGGAGATGGTGGTAAACTTACGCCGCGCAGCGCGGATCCGATGGTCCAAGAGATAGATCCGATCTGGATCACGGTGCCGGGCGTCGGAAGGACCATCGACTCTGGCAAGGTGACAGCTTGACGAGCCATGAAGTCGATGCACACACCCCCTACCTGGCGCGCCAACTGTCGACGAAATATGCATCGCAGTCTACTTAGGGAGTATCCCACGGTAGTAGATTGTTAGGCGGAGGTGTGGAGACGGCGATCAAGCGTAACACAGAGAGCGTAGACACGGCGATTTAGATAGGTTTGGGCCGGCAAACCACCGTAATACCCTACGTCCTGTGTTCTGGTGGCTAGATTGATCTCGTATATCAGGTTACAAGATCTGTAGATGATCTGAGAGAGGTTATCTGGGTTTTTGAGGGGGATCCCTGCTCGCCTTATATAGTCGGGGAGCAGGGTTACAATTTCCATATCCTAACCGACTATGATCGGTTCCCTATGGCAAGGGATCCGAGTCTATCTACTAGGATCTTCCTTGGCGAGCAAGTCTTCTTAGGAGTCCTTGGCGAGCACGACGGGCTGGTCGTGTGCCGCAAGGCCTCGTAGGCTGGGCCGTCTCCTGGTCGGTAGGCCAAAGAAGGTCCCTGGGGATATTCCGAGGTTATATCCCCAACAACCGGACCATAGGCGAATTGTCCGGAGCCCCAGTCAGCGCAAATTCTTCCAGTCAACTGACCTCCGGACTACTCTGCTTTCTCATGGATCCCGCGAGCTCTCGCGGGCTCATGCGGGAACTGGAGGTTTCTTCCCGCGCTAGTTTTCGCGACGTCTACATAAGCCCCTCCCCCTCCTCTCTTCCTCCCCTTGCCTCCATTCCCACCTGCTCCCGTGAGAAATCAGCGGCGTGTTGAGGTTGTGGTGTCCGACGACGGTCCTTGGTGCTGCGGTGGTGTCCCCTTGGCCGGATCTGCTTGGTCGCAGCGCCGCTCCTCCGTTGCTGCTGGGACTTCGGAAGGCGGCGGTCTTCTTCCTCTCCCGTGGATTGCGGCGGATCTTGGTGGTGCGGCGGACCGGATCTGCTTCCTCTCCTTCTCGTTTCCGTCGACCGGATCTGCTTCCTCTTCTTCCGGATCTTCGTCGTCTCCGTCCAGATCTGCTTCGTCCATGTTCATTTGTCTTCTTCGCTGTCAATCGTTGGTTTTTGCTTCGTCCCCCGAGCACCCCAAGGTGAAATCAAACCCTAACCATGGCTTTTATTGTTTTTCTATGATGCTGGTACCTGATATGGTACATGCGCTTTACGATTAGGGTTTGAGTTGGTCATTTAAACCATTTGTTGGTCTTTGTTATGGTTTACGTTCGTTATGATGCTGCTTTATTGATGATTTGGTTGATACCTGTCACTGGGAGGCATTTCAGTATGCAGCCGTGACTTGTGGTGCTTGTACTAGTTCGTTTTTGGGTTCATACTGCTTTGCTGTTGCAGTTTTGTGTGTTCATTCTTTATATACTGTCACTGGGAGGCATTTCAGTATGCAGCCGTGGCTTCTGTTGCTTGTTCATATGGATTATGATCTGTTGTATGTCACTGGGAGGCATTACTTTGATGCAACCGTGACTTTTTAAGTTCTTTCATGCTTTGTTTTCCTACCTCTATCAATGATGATGTCCATGCTGTCACTGATACTTGAATCATGCATCTGGGTCAATTAAATATGGTTTGTTTGCAATTGTATGTGAATGTAGATGGATTCTGCTCAGAAAAGAGATGAGTTGGTCAAGCAAGCCTCTTCCTTGGTTGTAGTCATGGTGTTGTTATTGCCATGTAAAGTTGCAAGGAAAATGGTCTATTTGCCATCAAAAGTGAGAACTTTGTCCATGAATGATCTGTGATTTGGACATGTCATCTGTGAACTTGTGTCTTTTCGAATTTATATTCATATTGTTTCAAAAACCTATTCATATTTGCATCATATTTATGTTGCTTTGGTGTTGGTGATTCCTGGGCGGTTGAATGACAGTTGATGCCATTTGGTGGCAGTTGCCCAGCCAGGTCGGCCACCAAACACAACCCCCTTTGGGCGGTTCATGGCAGTTGGTTGTCGGCCGGGCTCCGAGGTAGCAACCAAACACAGTCTGTGCTCGGCCGAGCTCTTTGCGGCTCGGTACCAAACATGGGAGGGTGGCCCTCTAAAACCAGCCTATGGCTGGCCACAGCCTGGGCGCTGGGCCTGGCTGCCCAGGAGCCGCGTACCAAACACGCCCCTAGACTTTGTCCCAAGCGTATTCAACTTGATTCACGTGTGTTGAATTAAATTGATGAGTAACTTAATTTAATTACCCTCCAATCCACTCCACATGTGGACTAAGATGAAAACACTTACATCCAAACAAGGTCTTAGAATTTACATACTACTACGTCCGTTCCTAAAAGAATGCAACTATGAGAACCGTGACGCTCAAAAAATCTTATATTTGACCAACTTTGCTTTAAAGAGTATTAATATTTATGTCTCTAAATAATTTTATTATGAAAATATATTCTATAACTAATCTAATGATATTAATTTTATATCATGGATGTTAGTAATTTTTTATATATAATTAGTCAAAGTTCAAATTGGTTGACTTCTCAAAAAACGAGAATTGCATTTTTTTGAGACCGAAGTAGTATTTAAGATGTATAGCTTTGCATACTTGACAGTGAAAGTATCTTCATAAACTTGCTCAAGTGGCTTCCACTACTTGTGCTATAAAAATGAGAGGAAACATGATGTATAAAATTAGCACGGCTATTGAGCATCCGTGGCCACTGAAGCACTGAACCGAACAAGCAGTACAAAGCACAATGACTTATTACAATTGTTTATTTATAGTTCAAGTCTGCAACACCTAAGTTCAGGAATATGTAAAAGTGTTTGATCGCTGCAACAGGCTCATAAGTGTCTGCCCACACCTTACCGACAAAGAAAAGTCATAATGTCCCGCGAGGCAAAGTAGACCAAGTCAGCTTCACTGAGAGCAAGGCAAAATCTGTCCTTATTTCCTGTGTATCATGTCCATGGGTTTTTGCCTCAAAGGTACAGTGCAGTTGGTCGGAAATGGAAGGCAGCGCACCTACTTTGAATTTCAAATCTATCAAATCATCCATAACTACAGCAACTACAGCCCTCTTTAAGCCACAGGGCTCATAGATGGCACCATTGAAGAGTTGGATTTCCTTAATCAACCCACTGGTGAAACAACCAAGGATCAAATTGAAACTGCTTTGCACTTCTGATACGAGAACATCTATAGTCGCCTCAGCTGCAGGCTCAAGACGTGATAAACTTATTTCAACTGCACCACAATCTCCAGGAATGCAAATCGAGAATGGACGATTCCATGTTCCTACACGGTCTATGAATGATATACCATCGATCAGTTGTAGGTCATCTTTTTCATGTTCACCTGTCTTGATCCTGATGTCATATTCGATTAAAGTACAGTCACAAGTGTCGATTCCTCGCTTTGGGCCAGTCATGTTTATGAAAGAACCCTACAAAACCATAATATTTAATAGCTCTTCACATCAAAGTAAGAAATATATAAAACTAATAGCTCCCATGTATGTTTCAGTTGTAACAGTATTTACTTGAAGAATATTATCTTTTTTTTTCTCGAATAAGCAGGAGAGCTGCATATCATTGCATTAATAGAAGTAAGGAAAGGCCAAAATGGCCGTACAACTCACGCACACACACACTGATATTCAAGATGTGTGCGCCCACGCGCCAAAGCATTTTGAAAATGTCCACACACTAGTACCAGTCTATTGGTTATAGAGATATCGATCATTTTGAAGAATATTATCTTATCACTGATACATAAGACCTTAGTCATGAGTCAAACAAAATAGTTTCAAAGCGCATATTGGTTATAGAGATGGGAACTGATCTCTGTTATTATTTAATTTTGTTGCAAACTCCAGAATTCACATAGGCATGTATCAAATGAAAAGAGAAACGAAAAACGCTACAGCAGTGATGGCATCATTAATACTATGCATCTTCATGTGGCTACGAACAAAAGAGATTTTTTTTTTTTGGAATATGTGCTCCCTTAGTTCCATAATTTAAATCTCTTCTCATAATATATCATCATTTCATAATATATTATTCCCCATTTTGAAACAGTCCTCCAAAGTAGAGTTTGACCTTCAACCTCTTACAATACATTGTGAATTGCTACAAAATCAACATATCTATTTGGAAGTAATTCAAGAAACAATCTATTGATGCAAGGAAAACAAAACAAACACTAAACATAAAAAAAGGCAGGCAAGAAGGAAGGTTTATGTAACAGAACTACAAGACAGCCTTGCAATTGCATAACTATTAGCATAATTTTGCCAAGGAGGCTGGTTTGA
The DNA here is from genome assembly GCA_022036555.1 of Microstegium vimineum. NCBI lineage: Eukaryota > Viridiplantae > Streptophyta > Magnoliopsida > Poales > Poaceae > Microstegium > Microstegium vimineum. The sequence goes on from CM039135.1 coordinate 33,186,532, forward strand.
ACCCATGACATCCAGGAGACTTGCACGTCAAATATGAATGCAATTTAATTATAGTTGGCCAAAACATAAACATCGATAGATGGTGTTAGGAAGGATGCAAACTCAATCCATTCACTGAGGGCAACAGACAAATATGTACACATGGGTTGGGCATATATGCATCAAGACCCTTACATAAAGAGGAAATATATATACACCCTATATCTAACACCCCCCCTTCAAACTCAGGGTGGATCATAAACACTGAGTTTGGAAAGAAAGAACCGATGTTGTGCTCGCTTCTGTGCTTTGGTAAGGAAGTCGGCCACCTGAAGCTCAGAGGGAACATACTGAAGAGCAATGACAGCATCCTGCACCCGAGCTCGAGTGTAATATGCATCAACTCCAATATGCTTGGTGAGCTCATGTTGATAGCACTGATGCTGTCTGACAGAAGAGGAGTTCGTGCAGAAACTGAGACACCTAAGTCCTCAAGTAACCATCGAAGCCAAGTAACTTCTGCCGTTGCAATGGCCATAGCCCACAACTCAGCCTCGGCGCTGGAACGAGATACGGCAGCCTGCTTCTTTGTCTTCCAAGCAATTAGAGAGCCACCAAGAAAGATGCAATAGGCAGAGAGGGAGCAACGGTCAGACTCGCTAGCCAAGGTAGCATCAGAGTAAGCTTGGAGTTGAAAAGAGCTAGAACGCGGAAAGACAAAGAGCTAGCCCAGGCGCGATGCAGCGACGCGAGGCTGCGGGCTTACGCGCGCTGCAAGGCCGCGACCGGGCGCGATGCGACGAGGCAAGGCCGCGGGCCCACGCGCGAGGCGGCCGGGCACAGGCAGGCGCGCAAGCGGGCGCTCGAATTGGAGGAGTCACGAGCGGGCACGCGATGCAAGAGCGAGCACGCCGGAGACAAGCTCGACGCCGGCCGTGACGGATGAGCACGGTGGCGGCGGAGCAGTGGAGCAAGGTAAACCTAACCCTAACCCTAGAACCTAGGAGCTGATACCATGTTAGGAAGGATGAAAACTCAATCCATTCAATGAGGGCAACATCCCAAACATGTACACATGGGTTGGGCATGTATGCATCAAGGCCCTTACATACAGAGGAAAATATATATACACCCTATATCTAACAGATGGAACTAGTGGCTTATGCAATCAAATTATACTATTATTCTAGCATATCTGGACAGAGATCACATGAAAGCATTCTTTTTTATTGCAGATAAGACAATATTACATATATCTTTAGAAGAACACAGTGAAGTAATCCAATTTGCAGTTATCGAGGAAACAAGGAGTACAAGCAGAGCTTTATATATATACTAAATAGTTCAAGAGTGCAGTTTGTGTGGCAGGACCTACACGCACAGGAATAAAAAGGATAGCGCACAAAGTGGCTAAGCATCAGCCAGCAACTTCAAGTTATCTTCACTTTCATCATTTGTTTGGAGTCTGTTCATTTGAGATTGAGTTTGTTATTCCTTTGTGAACTTGTGAGCTAAGTTAGGAAGTGGTTGGGTTTCAGCATGTAAGCCAAATGGCAGAACTCTTTAGGCAAAGCAAGAAGTAATTTCCTTTCCCACCTCTCTCCTCGTGCTTCCTCTCCCTCATAGCTTCCGGATAGCGAGGCTCCAAACCTCGGTGGGCCATCGACCAGAGCTACCACTTACGTAGCCTGGTCCACTGCCGCCATGACAGTAGTTAATACAATATTCACAGCCTATCCCAACTTTAATGATGTAAAAATAAAAGAGATTAGTAGTTATAGTATACCATCAAGAGTATGCAACAATCAAATATCAAATGTTCTATGAATGTGATAAGTTTAGCTGCATTTTCTTAATGAATAAAGTTACAATAAGGAGTAAGTACACTTAACTCAACTTTCTAGGTTCATCTACTTAATGCACTTAAGTATAAAACTGGGTGTGGCTCCAGAAAATATTCCATACCATCAAAACCTACCATCTAAACGATTCTCAGGGGTGGCTTTGGTGGTTGTTTTGCCCACGTTGCAGTCTCGACCAACAAGCCAAGTGGGCGAAACTGTCACCAAAGCAGTTCCAAGGCTGTTTTTATTAGGATAATTGTATAGCCTGTTGTTGTACCACACTAACTTGTATCACAAGTCGTACTATTATATGGGGGTTCTATGCAATTATCCTAAATAGTTGTGTACTTGGGGGGGTTAACCAGAAAGAACACGATACTAAGGGAGGAAAGGGGGGGGGGGGGGGGGGGGGCGCTTAGGTAGACTTATTCATTGAAATAATTGCAGATAAATATGAATGTGTACCTGCCTAGCAATGATGGGATCATCCCTGCTAGAACTGAAGACATAATTAAGCAATGGATCTATGTCATCCCGTGTGGCAATGTATCCGTACAACTCTACTGAGCCACCAGCCAGAAAAATATTAGCCACCTTAATTGAGAATATTTGCAGCATGCTACCAGGAGAATGTTTCATGCAGCTTCCATTGTAAAAGATACAATCTGTGGATTCTGATAATGCCATTGCTTCCAACCGAGCTTCATAAAAAAGCAAAGTTCATATTAGCTTTGTATCTGGAAACTAATGCCGTGCAAAAATAATAATTGCCAATTGAAAAGTAGATATGCTATTTGAGGATTACATGGCCCTATGGAATAACTTTTTTTTTCCTTCCATCTCCTAAGTAGAAATAATATTTGTTATTTTTACTAATAATTATGTTACCTTGAAAAGTTCTTATATTTAGAAACACCCAAAGAAAGAATTGCCTCAAAAATACATATCAATTGAAAGTAATGATGAACAAGACCACCTACTATCACAAAACACTTAAACGACACTGGGGTACGCTTAAGCACGCATAAGCTCTAGGCAGTCCACTGTTTGCTTAGCAGCCAACGCTTTTTGTAACTAACCTTGCTAATAGGATAAGACTCTTTGTATCACCTACAAGTATATGGCAATAGGATTATTCCATTTAAAACATTCAAGTGAATAAGACTAATGAGCCCATTGTTTTTGGATCTCCCAATCAGTCGCAACTAATCAAATCAAGAAATTGATCCTTGGACACCGATCAGGTGCATCAATTTGATTATATTTGCTAGCTAACTGATTAGTCCATCAACGATCAATAATTTAAACGTCCACAAGTGCTAGTCATGTCTTGGCGACGGAGAAGGCCAAGGGAAACCGCCCTCGCCTGCACCGCTAATGCTGAGCGAGAAGCTGATGTACGCTCACACCCGTGCTACCCTTGAGTGTGCCCGTCGTGAACGTGAAGCTGCCACTTCCGCCTCCACCTAAAGTTGACAAGAACGACACCCACTCCAATGCTCCTATTCAGCATATCTGCACGAAGCTGCTGAGATACTCAATCTACATGCCCGGGCTGTTGGCGTGAGAACATCCACGGCCTCGTCCCCCACCATCCTCAATGTAGACTCCGACATCTACTCCTAGTGGAACATCCAACTCATTCTCCTCCTCGACAAGTACTCCCTCTAGAGCCTTGTTGTTACGGCGTAGCTTGCTGCGCAGGAAGTACGGGGGAGAAGATGCTAGGTGAGGCTTGGCTGTGCGGCGGCGTGCTGCAGACACGCGAGGGAGATACGCCTGGGGGCCTCAAGGGGAGAATTAATCTCAATCCCAGGCTAAGCCTTCTTTTCTCATTAACCGGGCCTTTATAGGCAGAAGAGTTTACAATCTTGAAACAAACCTTCCTAAACTTACTCTAACAATACTTATCTATAAACCGACTCAAACTCTATTAAGGAGATCTAAGCTCCGGCGGCCAGGCCTGCCTGGCGTGCACGCCCAGGACTCAGCGCGCACGTCGGCTAGCCACTGGCCTTCCTCTTCCTCTGATACTGTAGGCCCACCATAACACTTGTCCTCGCCGATGTCGATGCTCCTACTCATCTAGATTGAGCGCGCATGGACTATGTAGTCCTTTCCTAGCTCTACGGGACACTGTCTAACGACCTTGAAGAGATCCGTCGAGGGGCTAGATAAGAGTTCAGTTGGAACAAATTTTGTGTTTTGGCATCTCGAAAAAGGATAGGGCTTTAGTTAGAAAACAATCATCTCAAGGATCACAATAATATAATATGGCAAAGATACTACTATGTTAAGGAGACAAACTATACCTTTAGTAATAACAAACAAAAAAAAAGAGATAGTAATCACTTACTCTCATTCCGGTCCGCAATGCGATACTCTTTTTTCCACCATGTATCCATGCCCCTATATATAGAACCATCACGATGTGTGCTGGTTGCAAGTATATTCACAGTGTATCCTTCAACATCACTAACAACAAATTCCGCCCTCTGATCTGTCGGTGCCCTCCTTTGGCCTTCCTCACAGCCAAGATGCTTCACAATTTCCCCTCCTGTATCTGCAACCTCCAATGTAGTCCTGCAAGCATCTTTATTTGTTCTCTCATCTCCAGCTACAACCTCCGAGATTGTGATTATGCCTCTCTTCTCAATGTTCCTAATGCTCTCGGCAATCGCTGAATGTTTGTTGTTCTGGGAAATAATAGTAATGTTGGCAGAGGTTAAGGGCAGGCACCTGTATGGTTTACCAGAATCATAGTCTTTTACTCCACCCTTGGTAGACATGCCTTTTACTCGACTGATGGTAGAGATGTTCCGAAGTTCACTATCACCAAACAACATACAAAACCAATATCAGAATCCAACATAAATAAGATATTATCGTCAGTAAGATTGGAAATCGTACTATATAACTAAGCCTGAAATATATTTCTATTTATATTGTCTTTTTTTCCTCAGTTCTGGGAGTCATATGAAATTAGCTAAAAGAAACTTTCACCATCTGCCCACGAACCAACATATAGCAAGGGTAAATCAAAACACAAAGTTGGTCAGTACAGATCCTAAAACAATAGCAACCAACTAAAGGCCCAAACTTTAAATCAGAGGGGGGAAACCACAAATCAAACACCCACGCACCCACACACGCAAAAAAAAATGCCTTCAAAAGTTTCAAAAAAAAAAGGCCTTCAAAAGTCATAGTAAGAGTAAATGGAAATCCAAAGATGACCAAACATCCAAAGGTAAAGCAACAAATAAAGGCGCAAACTTAGCATCAGGAAAAGAAAAACGCACCGGCGAACACGAGGCGAATTGGACACCATGAAGGGGAAAAGTTGTTTCACAAGCGCTGGTGGCAACCATGGCGTTGTAGATGCAATCAAAGATAAGAGGGGTCACGAGGAAGAGAGGCGGGGCATCAGTGGCGGACCCAGGACTCTAGAGCAGGGTATGCCCATGGCAAGACAATATTTGGATGAACACCAGAACAAATTTAGAAGAGCGGCGAGCAGCTCTGGCTAACCGGCTCCGCAGCTGCCGGGGCGAGCAGGCAGCCGTCGGCCGCGGCGGGGAGAGGGGCGGCGGGGGCGCGACGGCGACGTGGGTGGAGGTGCGGGCAGGCGGCCTGGCGGCGAGCGACGGCGCGGCGCGATTCCGCGTCCGTGCGAGCGGGCAGCCGCCGGCCCGCGGCGGGGGGCGCGCCGGCAACGCGAGAGGCCGCGCGGGTGGAGGCGTGGGCGGGTGGCCTGGACCCTGGAGGCGAGCGACGGCGCGGCGACTTTCCGCGTCTTGGTCGAAGCTGCTGGGTGCCCTACCCGGTGGCCTAATGGGTTGGGTGAGTGGGAAATTGAGGCCTCGTTTTAGGGCCTGCAACAAAGGAATACAAAGGAATAGAAAAAAAACGCAGGAATACGACCGAGTGAATAGTAGAAAACTATAGGATTACAAAACACAAGAATAAATATTTTGAGGTGTTTGGAATAGAGGGACAAAACTTTATGAAACATGAGCAAACATGAGAAGGAAGAGAGAGCAAAGATTCTTCCCCTTGGATTAGAGTGGATGTTTTATTTCCTTTGTTTTGCACTACAATGAATTCATTTCCTTTGGAAAGGAAGTCAACATTACTTCATTCCAAACACTAGCAAAAGATTTATTTCCTATGGAATGTATTCCTTCAAAATTCCTTTGGAAATCCTTTGATCCAAACAAGCCCTTAGGGTGTGTTTGGCAGGTCGAAACGTTTCGGTTTCTGATATGAATCGCTAGAATCGGTTCCAAACGGTTTCCCAGCTCACCAATTCGGATCGGAAACGTTTCACTCCCCTTCGTAAAAGATCAGAACGACGGAGGCTTGGTTTCGCACCGATTCGCTCCCCCATCCGCTGCCCATCGTACATGATTTGTTGAAAATTACCACTACTGCCACCGCCTCCCTTATCCATTCCCATCCATAGTCACCGAGTTGAACCCGACGCCGCCGGCGACAGCGGGAGGAGACCGACTCCTACGCCTCCCTCTCCCACTCTCGACGACGCACCCGCCGGGAGGAGCGAACTCGTCGCCTCCCTTCCCCGTCGTCGGGAGGACCGGACTCTGTCGCCTCCCTCCCCCGTCACCGGGAGGACCTCCCCCTCCGCCGGGAGAAGCCGACACCTCGCCTCCCTCCCCTCACTCCCTCGACCTAAACCCTAAACTAGAACTATGACAATTAGATTTGAATGATTTGTGAATGTTGAAGTGTATTACATACTACATAATTTGGGTAGATTTGAACTGAACTATGCCATTTGTATGTAATTAATTGTAAATTTGTTGCTAATGAAGGAAAAATTCTGGACAGTTATGGCTAATCAAGGTTGTATAAGCCAAAACAATGTATTTGGCTCATGGTTGTAAGTGTTTCGTTCGCCTAACTCAAAAAAAACTCATTGTATAACAAGGGCGTTTTGGTCTATTTCAGTATATTCACCTCTATTCAGAATCTGAATCCAGGCATCCAGCCAAACGGTTCCCGCAAGTGATTTTGTTTCTCAGAGAAACGTTTCTATAGAGAATCTAGATCCGAAACGTTTCTCCTAGAATCTGGATCCCTACCAAACGGACCCTAGATCCAAAAGAATTTGGAATTTTGATACTGTAGCACTTTCGTTTGTATGTGGTAATTATTGTCCAAATATGGAGTAACTAGATTCAAAAGATTTGTCTCACAAATTACAGATGAACTATGTAATTAGTTATAGTTTTTATCTATATTTAATACTACATGCATGCGTTCAAAGATTAAATAAAGATTCGATGTGACAGGAAATTTGGGCCACATGGGCCACTACGGGCCAAACGGGTCGGATGTGACATACACACCCCCTCAAAGAACTCGACGTCCTCGTCGAGCCCAACATACCGACAACCGGGAAAACGATGACCAGGAACGTTCCCATCTTAGCACACGCGACTATGCATCCAGTGTCGGCACATGTGCCACGTTGTGCACTCCGTAGAGCCTACACGCGCAACGAACCCCCATGTCCGCACACCTAGTATGTTGTAGGGTCGAGATGGCGGACTAGAGGGGGGTGAATAGTCTTTTCTAAAACTTAATCGTTCCGGCTAATCGAATCAAATGCGGAATTAAAACTAACGGTCTAGCCAAGACTACACCCCTCTATCTATAACTTTAACACCTAGCAAATTATACTAATTGGGCTCACTAAGGTACCAAGCTAGGAAACTCACCTAAACAAGTCTAGGTTGCAAGGTCACATAAACCTAAACAACTAGTACTCTAAGCACAAAGGGAGCTCCTACACATACTAGTAAGCAAAGCACAAAGCAACTAAGCTCACTAGCAATGCTCTCTAGCAAGACTACACAAGTCAACTAGAGAGCTCAACTTACTTAGCTACACAAACTAAGCAATGTGACTAACAAGGCTACTCAAGCCAATTAGCCACGCAAACGCTACTTCTAAGCTACACAAGCTAGAAGGTAACTAGGCAAGCCACACAAGCTAAACTAGTTACAAGAGCAACAACTACTCACTAGCACAAGTATATGAAAGTAAATACAAGCTAGTGATTTGGAGAATGCAAACCACTGAGAAGATGAACAAGGTTGACACGATGATTTTTCTTCCGAGGTTCACTTGGTCGCCACCAAGCTAGTCACCGTTGTGTCGACCACACACTTGGTGATTCGGCGGCTAATAGGCGTTCACAAGCCTAGCCCACTCACTCGGGCGCCGCAAGAATCTACCCACAAGTGAGGGTAGCTCAATGACACGCTCAACTAGAGTTGCTCTTCGCGATCTCCCACGGGGCGAGCACAATACCCCTCACAAAGCCTTCTCCGGAGCCACACACAAGCTTCTTCCACGCTTCAACGGAGCCACGATCATCAAGCCATCTAGGAGGTGGCAACCTCCAAGAGTAACAAGCACCACCGGCTTGCAAGACGATCACCTAGTGCCACACGAAGCTATCTCTCAAAGCAACGCACTAGTAATCTCTCTCTCACTCAATCGGATGAATACTATCAAGTATGAGTGAGATAGAGGGCTCCCAAGCACACCTACACAAGCCACAAAGGCCCAAGGGTGCTCAGCAACCGGCCAAGGGCAGCCACCAAGTCTACTTATAGAGGGAGGGAAAAAACTAGCCGTTTGCCCTCTCTAACGGCTCTCTGGAAGGCCCTGGACGCATGTCCGGACGCTAGGGTCCGGACCAATACAGACGCGTCCGGGCCTTTAGAGACGCAGAAAAAGCTCTTCAGGACGCAGGTCCGGACGCTACGGTCCGGACTAATGGCCATGCGGTCCGGACTAATGGCCATGGTCCGGACCTTTAGAGACGCTGCGTCCGGACTGCACAGTGCGTTCGGCCAAGCACAGTCCGCACGGAAACGTCCGTATCTCTTAGCTCCGAATCCGATTTTGATGATCTTGGACTTTCTGGAAAGATAACTCAGAGGCCCACACATACCTCAAAACCATTTGATCCATATCACAATGAATCAAAGCAGTATTTCAATCCAAGAGCCACTCTAGTGTTAGGAGCATACCGAAAAACGTTTTTCTCTTCTCCGAGTTGATTCAATTCAACTCCAACACCTCCTCCTTTGCAAATGTGCCAACACCACCAAGTGTACATCACCATGTGCATGTGTGTTAGCGTTTTCACAATCATTTTCAAAAGATTTTCACTTGCTCTCACCGCGCGACTCGATCCTAATGCATCGCAATGTTATATCGCTCAAGTGGCACTAGATGACCGATATGCAAACAAGTTTGCCCCTCTTGATAGTACGGCCATCTATCCTAAACCCGGTCATAAACTTCTCTACACACCTATGACCGGTGAAATGAAATGCCCTACAAGTTATACCTTTGCCTTGTGCATTCCATTCCATCTTCTCCTCCAATGTTGATGCAACACATGCACCAACCTATCACCAAATGATATGATCCACTTCATATCATCACGTGACCGTATTGGTTCATCGATCTTGACCTCACTTGCTCTTCACTGTTGCGTTGGTCCATCGGCGTCAAGCATCACTCACTTGCCCTTCACACTTGCAACCGGTCCATCAAGCCAAGCCTGATCTTGATCTTCTCCACCTTGATCACATGACTCCATGTCATGTCTCATGTGCAATAAGCTCCTTTATTACACAATCACATGTGAACTAATCTCCTATGTATACATCACTTAAACACATATTAGTTCACCGAGGTTGTCACTCAATTACCAAAATCACATAGGAACCTTCACACGCACACACCCGTGGCTGTGAAGATCGGCTCTGATACCATTTGTAACGCCCCAGAGTCCAAACGGCTCAGATCCACTCTACACGCTAAGTGAACCACACCCACCACCATCCCACTTAATCTTCCGTCCTCGCTTCGCTTAAAAGGATTAACCCGGGGATGGTGGGATGGACTCTAGAAGCCTTATATGTTAGTTTATCCCACCATAAACAATCAAGATGGGACTAAACCCTCCACAATATCTCATTAACACACATGGGCCAAATGGGCCAAATGTGACAAGCGTGGGCGCGCGCTAGGCGATGGCGGGGAGAGGAGAGAGTGGATTGGGAATTACCCCTTTCTTTATTGATTCAATCCAATTACAACTATTTCGTATTTATAGCCTTCCTACCATAACTTAACCGGTAAGCAATTCTAGAGAATTCATGTGGATATTCTCTTCCTTATTTTAACACACCCTAATTATAGTAATACTTCACGATGAAGACGTTGCGGAAGCGGTTGAAACATCCTCGATTTCCCACGAAGGGAAATTCACATATTCACAGTGTAATAAAAAAATATTGCGTGAACAATCCACAATATTACCCAATTTCAATTGATAATTGAAGGACCGGAAACGGTGACCAGAGGGGGGGTGAATGGGAGCCAAATAAAAATTCCTTTCGGAAGATCTTGACCCTTGTCCCAAGCACAACCCAAAGCACGAACTAGGCTCACGATCCACAAGTGGGTGGATGTTCTAGGAGATGTCCTAGGAACACAGCGGAGCTAGCCACAAACCCGGAGAAACAAACTGCAATAAGAACAGAAGAAAAACAGCAATAGCAGAGCCTCCGGACCAGTTAGGACAGAGCCACCGGACTATGGGGAGTAGTCCGGAGCTAAGGTCCGACGCCTAGTCCAGCCGAGACAAAACTATGCAGGGAGCACCTGACCTCCGGACGACCTGCTACGGACTGGTCTGACGCACCACGGGACCAAGGCAAGTGGTCCGGTGCTCACCCTTCCCACTGCCGAAACTATGCAGTGAGCCCCAGGCTCCGGACCGGACCTCCGGACTACCCCGTCGGACTATGGCGAGTGGTCTGACGCATGGTAGACTTCCTCAGCAGAGCCACCGAACTATTCGCCTATGGTCCGGAGCTCAAAAGCTGGGTAGTCCGGAGGGTAGTCCGACGCCCCTTGCTGCTTGACACGGGAAAAGTCAAGACCACCAGACCACGTGCTATGGTCCGGAGCTTAGGGTAAGTCGTCCGGAGGGTGGTCCGACACTTACGAGCAGAAAACTGTTCCTCGCGAAAACGGATTTCTCTCCTCCAAATCTTCCCAAAACTCAACCAAATGATCACCAACTGCAACTAAACTTTGTAGGCATGATCCTAGTGCAGTTGGGGAGCTATCCCGAAGAAATCATTGCTCAATTTGGAGAGGATAAACGGGAACACTCGGATTTGGGGGAGAAAAGGCAAAACGATGAACACCACAAAGAAATCGCCCGATCTACGCACTCGTGAGGTTTGAGGAGAATTCCTTAAGTGCAAAGATGCTCCTCATGAATATGAACAACTTGGTTCAAGTGGATTTTGCAAAGCTACTCTCAACAAAGAGAAATCATCTCGAGAAAAAGAGAGAGCAAAAGCAAAACGCGAAGAACACAAGCAACCGGGGAGACTCGATCAAGAAACTAACCATGCCATGACACTCGGAGAGTCGGGCCTCTGATTCCCACCAAAAGATTCGAGTTCTTACAGAGGTTGGTGAAATCAACCTAGGGATCTCATGAACTAGAGAGAGGGTAGAGAGAGAGAGACTTGGGGCAAATGATTAGGGTTCAAGAGATGGGATGAGGGATACCCCTTCACCCCCTTCTTATCGGGCTTTGGCTATTTCCCAAAGACCCCCCTAGATATATTGAGTGAACTACCTAGCCTAAGAATTGCAGTCCAAGCTCTGGAAAATATCTCCCGCATTTTGAATGGACAGCCTTGCTTCCTGCCGGGAGTTGCCGTCGCCTCGACGCAACCTTCAGGATTCTGCCACGTGCCATCCCCGCTTCCTCGAAAGCTCCGCCTAGGTTTTGGGGCCCAAACCTAGGAAACCCGCCACCGGTAGCTTTGGGCTCAACTACTGAACCCCGAGTTTTGAGGCCCAAACTCGGAAACCGTCCACGGATGGTTTTGAGGCCCAAACCACCAAACCGCTCAACTCGAGCCACCTTGTCACAGCCCAGTCGGACTCCGAGTCTCCTGAGCCTCTGCTAGACTCGCGCGTCCACCGTCTTGACTCGGTCAACTCGGTCTACCTCCATGTCTTCTCGCACTCGCCGGTGCCAAGCACTAGCCACCACAGCTAGTCCATCGGCGCCCATGGTCCCTCAGTCCGAGCCCCGCTTCTGCCCTTCACCGCTCTCAGTCCATCGGCACGGTAAGCCTCTACTCGACCTTCTCCACGCCATTGACCACTGTCACTAGGCATAGTACCTGCACACCACAAGACGATAGACAAGCACACACTTGCTTTCGCAAGGATTAGAATAAACCGCTCAAACTGAAACACCCAAGTGTTGGACGATCACTCATCACAAAACTGAACAATCATGGGTACTTATCCCCCATGTGTTCGCAATCTCCCCCTTGATGAATGCATTGTCAACACAAGTGCATTTCAGATTTGAGCCACAAGGTAAAGATCTCCAAATGACCAAAAAGCTAAGAAAGCCAAAAACGGGATCACTTGAGAGAAGCAAGACGAGTCCAAAACTTGATTCCCAAAGACATGGGCAACGACTCGACGCAACCAAGCAAAACAAAGCTAGCCCTCAAGAAGAGGCAGAAAACGGGCTCAACACCGCTAGCAAGCCAAGATACCAATCACAACTCTCAAAAATCAGAATACCAATTGAACCACCAAGGGAGCTCAAAAGATACCAATTGAAACCACTTAAAACCATTAAAGCTCAAGAAGCAATCGAAACCTGTCGAAGCCATCAAGGCAAGCTAGACCCTCCAGAAGAGGCAAAGGCTCAACACATCTAGCAAAAGCTCCCCCTAGGCAAAAGCACACTCAAGATACCAAGAAGAGTGAAACGAGCCAAGAGTGCAAAGAGATACCAATTGAAGGACCAAAGCTCAAAAGGCCACAAATTTCAATTTCTCCCCCTTGACTAATGGAAGTATGAAAATGCACTATTTTCTCCGCCTTGGTTGAATATGAATGAAATGCACATTTCTCCCCCTTGTTGACACATGAAGCTCATCAAAGCTCAAAACTCAAGATCCGGCCATAAATGCCATGATATCCAACATGAGTGCAAAAAGCTTCATACTTAGAGCTAAGACAATGAATAGATGCTCTAAGTGATGTGATCCTGTGAGAATAGGAAAAACTCTACGTGCCCAACAAAGACTCAAGTTGAGCTTAAGATCACTTTAGAAGCTATTTTAGAGAGAATTACATGTGAGAGCAAGGAAAGGGTATCACCTCCTAGAGACAACTAGACATGGCAAACAAGATATGATCTATCTCAAAGCAATCTCATGTATAGCAAGTAAAACTATCCCTAGCAAAGTTCATACAACAAGCCAATGACCCAACTGAATAAATTTTTCAAGTTTCAGAGCTTCGCAGCCAAATTTCAGTTTTAGGCACATTTAAGTTATATGCGAGTGGTTGTAAGCAAGGTGATGCCACTGCTTACCAACCGGGCGAAGTCAAAGGACTTGACACACCGGTTTCGGTCATACACGACACCGCTCAAGTATCAACACAAATGGGAAGCAGTCTCGAACACACGGTGAAGTGCTTACGATGCAGACCCAACTCGATCTTTCCAATTCACAAAACAGAGAGTAAAGAATCATGGTCCCTTGTGTTTAGGCGATTAACGACAATGCTAGGTCACTATGACTAATATGTGTTTTGCAGAGGCAAAGTCATATTGAGTTAGGTCATTAGTGATGCTATGAATGGGCTTAATGGATATTCATGCCCCCAAGATGGAAATCGTTTCGGTTTCAAAGGATGGTGATTCAAGGTGAAGACTAGGCTAGTCCTTAGTGCCATAAGGTTGAGAAGGGCACTAAGTATAGCTAGGACTTTGTTTTTCCTTTGACCGTACTATAAAGGGGGGTATGAGGTTAGTAGCTTGACCTAGGAGAGTTTGGGAATGTTGGTGTATGCATACATGTCACAACTAGTCCTAGAGACCTTGCTATCAGCCCTTGGTTAGCCCTTGAGATGGTAGGAGCAAAACCCCTAGAAGAGACTTAGTGAAAAGAGTTGAAATAGGGGGAGAAAAAGGCTCCGGACCAGTTGCCTAGGAGGCGTCGGACCAAGGAGAGTTGTCGATGGTCCCTGAATTAGGCAGTGTTTCTGTGGGATACCTTCGGACCACCTGTACAGAAGGGCTCCAGACCTTAGACGAGTGGTCCGGAGGTCCCTGCTAGTGGAAGTAAGCCTCAGAGGAGGCTCCGGACTAGTCCGACGGTGTGGCCATCCTCTAGTCCGACGCCTTGAGTCAGAGAAGCATGGCAGTACAGTAAGCACCCTGGCTCCGGACCTCTGCGTCGGACCAGGGCACCGGACTAAGGCGAGTGGTCCGATGGTGTTGAGCTCAGCTGGATCTTGGAGTCCAGTGAGCACCCTGGCTCTAGACCTGAGCGTCAAACCAGGGCGTCGGACCATAGCGAGTGGTCCGACGGTGCCTACTTTCCAACGAAGTTTGAATTGCCAGTGAGCACCGGACCAGTCACTATGGTCCGGTGGTGTGGGCTCCAGACTAGTCCGGTGCCTTCGAAAAAAGTGGAATAAGCAAGAAACGACTAGTTTTGGAGGTGTGGACTATTTATAGTTGCCCTCTTCATCCTTGAGAGCTCTCTTGGCCATTGTTTCACCTGAGGAACCCTAGAGAAAGTTCTTGGAGAGCCAAGTGCCTAATGAGGGAGAGATTTGAGAGAGTTCATCTTGTTCTTCCCTCCTAGAGTGATTAGGAGTGACTTGTGTGCATCCATCCACCTTCCTAGCCTTGAGTTGGTCAAGTGAAGGTATTGTGCTTGTTACTCTTGGTGTTCGACAACACCTAGACGGTTTGGTGGTGTTCGGAGGAAGTGATCGCCAAAAGATTGTCGACGGCTCTTCTGCAGGCTTCTGTGATCAGTTGTGGGCGATTCACCGAGCCAGAGTGGCGAAGAATTAGCCCATAGAGAGCACTCTATCCTTGCGCGGGTAGAGGGGGAGCTATACCTTGCGAGGTGCTCCAATGAGGACTAGGGGGGTGTGTCGACACTTTGATACCTCGGGAAAGCATCACGTGTCACAAATTCTCTATCCTTAGCTCTTTACTTACTTGCATTACTTTCCTCCTTGTTCTTTCAATTCCTACTAGAATTGCATAGGTTGTCTTTCCTTTCATTGGCTTGCTATTGCTTTCTAGTTAGGATACACATTGCGGTAGGCACTAGGGGTGATTGGCATCACTAGGTTTTAATATTGCTTTAGAAATTTAAAAGAAGCCCAATTCACCCCCCCCCGTCTTGGGCATGTAGATCCTTTCAATTGGTATCAGAGCAAGGTTGCTCTTAAATTAGGCTTTACCGCCTAAAGCAAGATGTCCCATGGGGATGGACCGCCACCCATGTTTGATCGGGATGATTTTCCATATTGGAAAGTGCGGATGGAGGCTTACCTTGAAGCCATGGATATTGGTGTGCACAAAGCCGCTACCATAGGTGGCACCGTGTTTGCCGAGGATCCCTTCTTTGAGAAGAACAATGCCAAGGCAAAGAATATTCTTTTCCGTGGCATTGGCAAGGATGTGTTCAATCGTGTGCAGAATTGCAAAACCGCATACGACGTTTGGACAAACATTTGTGCGCTACATGAAGGGACCAAGTGTGAGCGTGAGGAACGCTACCATTTGGTCATGGCTAAGTTGAACTCCTTTACTATGCTTGCTAATGGGAAGCTAATGAGATGTACTCACGTCTTAATATTCTTGTAGATGAGTTGAATGGACTTGGGCTCAACCAAATGGCGCCGGCCGATGTGGTACGCAAGATCTTGTGTGTCTTGCCCATTAAGAAGTATAGCCACATCGTCACGGTGCTTCACCAAGGAGACCTCTCCGCCGCTACACCAACTCAATTCTTGGGCAAGATCAATGCTCATGAGCTGTACATGAAGATTGGTGATGGTAGCTCTTCTTCTTCCTCCAAGAAGAAAGAAAAGGAGGAGAAGAAAGACTTGGCTCTCAAGCCATCTTCCAAGGAGAAGTGCAAGATTCAATATGTCATTGAGAGCGCAAGTGAATAAGAGGATGATGAAGACCACATAGCTCTCATGGTGAGGAAGACCACCAAGATGTTGAAGAGGCTAAACAAGAGTGGAGTCAACTTTGACTCAAAGAAGAAGAAATTCTTCACAAGGACCTCAAGGAAGCCAATCTCCCAAATGAAGTGCTAAAATTGTGGCAATCTTGGTCACCTAGCTCATTCTTGCCTCGAAGAGAAGAAAGAAAAGTTCAAGAACTTCAAGAACAAGAACAAGTTCAAGAAGTACAAGGGTGGCAATGATGACTCTAGTTTGATGAAAAGAAGCAAGACAAGCCATACAAGAAGAAGAACTTCAACTTCCAAAAGGTGAAGAAGGATGGCAAGGCTTACATTGTGGGTGATTGGCTCACCGACATTGAGGATTCTAGTGCTTCCTCCGGTGATGAGAGTGAAGATGAGAAGGTGGCCGCTTTGGTGATTGGTTCTTCTCTTCCACCACCACCTACTTCTTCATCATCGGGCTCATCCTCTACACACCTATGCCTCATGGCTAAAGGTGACAAGAAGGTACAAATAGAGGATGGTGATAGTGGTGACTCTAGTGGTCATGATAGTGATGATGAAGAAGAACCTTCATATGATGAGCTAATTAAATTTGCAACAAGTATGCTAGCATCATAAGGAAGTACAAAGCTAAAAATGATAAACTACTTGAGGTAAAAGGAAACTTGCATGATAAGCTTGACACCTTGACTAGTGCTAATGATGATTTGAAGCTTGAGATTAACACTCTCACATCTAGCACTAGGGAGCTCAATGCCTCTCTTAAGCAAGCTAATGAGAAACATGATAAGCTTGAGAGGTCATCACAAGAGCTCTACACAAGGTATAACTTGCTAAAAGATGACTACCAAAATGTCAAGCAAGAACATGGCACACTAGTGGTAGCAAATTAATTGCTTAATCAAGATATTGCTACACATGTTGCTACTAACCCGTGTGCTAAGTGTGATAGTGCTATCTCTTGTGATATCTTGATTGATGATGTGACTCTTGAGCAAAGTGCTAAGTGCAAGGGCAAGAGAGTTGTTGAAGTCGACAAGTATGATGACTATGTCAAGATGAAAGAAGAGAACTCAAAGCTCAAGGAAGAGCTAATCACTCTCAAGTCTAACAAGCCCATTGTCATCAAGCCAACTCAAGAAGAAGACAAGGATGCTATCACCTTGATCACCTCTCTAAGAGAAGAAATTGTCAAGCTCAAGAGTGACAAGACCAAGCTTACAAGTGGCTTTGAGAAGTTCACCAAGGGTCACAACCTTCAAAGTGAGCTTTTGATGAGCACCGTCATGAAGAATGATAAGACCGGCATTGGGTTCAAGGAGAACCAAATCATGAAGGCAAAGGTTGAGATTGAGGCCAAGAATTATTACAAGAACAAGTACAGTGGCTACAATCAAGGGTACTCAAAGCCCAAGCCAAGAAGATGCTTTGAGTGTGGTCAAGTGGGTTATTTCTCTTATGATTGTAAGACTCAACAACCCAAGACCTTACCCAAGCACACTAGGCCATTTGCTCATGATGCTCACTATGTCATCAAGAAGGACCACAAGGGTAGACCACTAGTAGTGTTCCTTGGTCCACTAATGAAGAACAAGCCTAGAGTTCTTTGGGTTGCAAAGGAGATGGTTACCAAGGCAATGGGTCCCCGCTTTGAGTGGGCTCCCAAACAACAAGCTTAACTCCAAGTTGCTTGTGTGTAGGTGAACTTCAAGACCGGTGGAAGTCATTGGGTGATCGATAGTGGTTGCACTCAACATATGACCAGTGACTCCCGGATGTTCACCACACTTGATGAAGAATGTGAAGGGCAAGACAAGATTACCTTTGGGGACAATTCAAAAGCTAAAGTTTAAGGTCTAGGCATAGTGGCAATCTCCAATGATCAATCAATATCCAATGTCTTGCTAGTTCAATCTCTAAGCTTCAACTTGCTTTCCGTGGGTCAACTATGTGATCTTGGCTTCCATTTTCTATTCACTCTAACCGAGGTGATTGTGACCAAGATTGAAGATTCATCAATGATATTCAAAGGGTTTCGGCACAACAACCTCTACTTAGTGGACTTCACCTCAAATGAAGCCGAATTGCAAACATGTCTTCTCTCCAAGAGTTCTTTGGGTTGGCTTTGGCATAGAAGATTAGCTCATGTGGGCATGTCAACTTTGAAGAAGCTTGTCAAGAAGGAGATGGTTAGAGGTGTCAATGATGTGGTATTTGAGAAGGACAAATTGTGTAGTGCTTGTCAAGCCGGCAAGCAAGTGGCCAACACACATCCCACCAAAGCTTTCATGTCAACCTCAAGAGTCCTAGAGCTACTCCACATGGACCTATTTGGACCTACCACCTATGCTAGTGTTGGAGGAAATCTCTTTTGCTTGGTGGTAGTTGATGACTACTCTAGGTACACTTGGGTGTTCTTTCTTCAAGACAAGGGAGAGACTCAAGCTATATTAAAGAAGTTTGCAACAAGGGCACAAAATGAGTTTGAAGTGAAGATCAAGAAGATTAGAAGTGACAATGGCACCGAGTTTGTCAACACAAAGATTGAAGACTATTGTGATGAAGTGGGGATCAAGCATGAAGTATCCGCCACATATACTCCACAACAAAATGGTGTTGTAGAGAGGAAGAACCGGACGCTCATAACTCTAGCAAGGTCTGTGCTTGATGAGTACAACACTCTGGAGAAGTTTTGGGCAAAGGCAATCAACACCGCTTGCTATGCGGCCAACCATCTCTTCGTCCAAAGGCTATTGAAGAAGACTCCCTTCCGGGTGTTTGGTTGCAAAGTTTACATCTACAAGAAGCGCCAACACTTGGGTAAATTCCAACGACAGCGTTGTTGACACAAAAAGTGACGTATTGTGTCTCACACACAGCAAACCGAAAAGTGTGACTTCAATCGGATGCCAGGATGCTTCGAGAACCGAAAACATGCCAGTCAGTTTGACCTGAAACTAACAAGGGATGAAAGTCATTAGATATAAACTGGAACGTGCCGGGTAATACCAGATAGTTCCATATGTACGGCCCTGAAGCCACTTACAAGGACACACAACTATGACAGCTATCTGCCAACAGGTTTTATGGAACGTTCGGCTAAAACAGACATATAGCACGTAAATCACTCATTGCCGAACGTGCATGCATGAGAAAAGGACGTACGAACGACTCATAGTTGACTATAAGTTAAAGCATAACCAATCTCGGCAATCAGCCGAATTAGGATCCATGATGAAGGAAACACGTAAGCAAACATGATTAAACTAATCTAAAGTCTGCATCTGCCGTACGATACCTAGCGCCATCAAAGCTTAAACATGAATAGCATGCATGAACCCGCAACACGTAACAATCTAGATTCAAACTAATTTGGCTATTATAGATATAAGATCTACTTATAGAAACAACATGAAAGCAACGACTCATTGTAACATGGATAGGTCTATATAAACTAAAGAGCCGAACCGTATTAATCTAGATTGGGCAAAAGAGTGTTTACAAATATGTAAAGATTATCTAAAACATGCAACACGATAACTTGATGAATCTAATAGATTTCGCTGAATCTAATAGAGCTTATAACTATCTTGCTTTTGCTAAGCATAACAAGCAAACATCCGCCACACGACATCTACTCATAAGCAAAACATAAGCGAAGACCTCTTGATTATTAAGCAAAGATCCGCCGCACGATCATTGAAAAACAAACAAGACTACATGTATCAACATCTAAATCCACTGCATGATACTAGACATGATAACAAGGTTGCCAAGACTTACGGAGGTCGACGGATCGATGATTCCTCTCGAAGAACTCGACGACACGACAAAGGACTCGAAGTAGGCACGGGGCCGGTTATATTGATTTGGTTGTGAACACCCCTTTACAACAGCCAAGGGTTTATATTTATACACTGGTCATGACATGAGTCCTAAGAGGACATGACTACAAGATATTAAAGGAAAAGATACAATATCTCGACTCTATTTCCCTTTCGGAGTCTTTATTACCTTAACCGTTACGGCTATTGTTGTCGATCGGTTCTTTACTTGCCCTTTTTGTCGCCTCGACACAAAACTGCCTTTCTCTCCGAAGTAGCCGATCACATGGTCAATTGCCGAATCTCCAGGAATTAGCCGACCGCATAGATTTTGCCAAACATCTTCAAACAATTTGCCCTCTAGCAGCCTTTCCTCACACTAGTCCACCTATCATTCTAAGTATGCCAAAATCCACTATTAACACATGCCCCCTCAATTGCAGGATAAAAGCCGTTTATTCTGAAATTGACCGCAAGCCTCCTTTTTCCCCTTTAGGTTTACACTATTCAACGCCGCAACCGTCATCCAAACTCACACTTCGACATTCTCAAATCCGCTTCGAATCATCAATGGCGACTCAGGACAAGATCCCAGAGGTAAAATCTCAACTCATTTTTTCGTACATTCGGCAATCTCTGATCGGCTTTCTTGCTTCTCCCTAATTCATTTGTTCCTCTGATTCTTTTATCTTTCAAAGGAATATAAGAACGAGATCCTGATTCCCTATGTCGACAACACTGATTCCTACCTCCACTGTCCTATGGGCAATCCCGACCCAATTGAGGTTATTGAGAAAGAAACTCTGAGAATCCCTTTCAAATTTGGAGTCATGCTGCCAAACAAATGACCAAACACTTTCAAAACTTGGCCTTTTCCCCCAATTGTCAGGTGGAGAAATTGGTACCGGAGGATGATGACAAAGAGCAGCGAAAACTGGGACAACCAAGATATCACCCATTGCTTGGAATTATCTTTATCAGAGATGCCCAGGAACAAACCTTTGCTGATAGCAGCTTCCCATTTTTGGTCTGATGCCATCAATACCTTTGTCTTCGGCCATGGTATGATGACTCCTACTTTGGCCGATGTATTCATGATGACTGGCCTAAATGTATCCAAGCCAGTACGCCCCTGCCAGTACAAGGGCAAAAGCACCCAGAGAGCTTTCAAATCTAGAGGTGGATGGGTTGGGTACATTCAAACTTATATGGAAGAAACTGGTGTTGTTTTTTGACAAAGAGAACAGGGCCTTCATGAACATGTGGTTATGCAGGTTTATCTTCTATGGCAGATCCAATGATCCAACCCTAAACCACATGATAATGGCTGAGTATTTAGCTGTAGGTACACTAATCCCTCTAGGCAAATTCCTCTTGGGATCTGTTTATCATATGATGCATCAGATCAGTGTCCAGATGTTCCATGTCAAAGATATCTCTTGTGTGAGTGGCTCCTGGTGGTTCATCCAGATGTGGTTTCAACTTTACATGCACCAAATAGTATCTGTACCTCTCCATGACCTAAGCTTCCCTTCAGTTAATTATGCTAAAGGTAGCACAACAACGGTCAAGAGCTGCCAGACCTATGGAGAAGCGCCTTCTTCCATCAGCATCGATATGGATACCGGCCATCTCTTCGAGCTATTCTTCAAAGGCTTCAACAATGTGCTCTGGCTTCCTTACAGAAAGAAGGACAATTTGATCTTCCCTTGCAAATTCAACTATGAATCCGGCTGTTCAGATAAGGTGTCCACAGAAATTTTTAACTCCTTTATCAAGCCTTGCATCTTGCCAGCCGAATTCCACCATGGGAGAATGGTAAATCCCACTTATGAATTCTATAATCCCAATATGGCATCCAGACAATTAGGATGTGGACAGCTGCCCCGAAAACCTTTCTTCTCAACAATCATAAGGTACAGGGAGCTGATTACCAATGAAACAGAAGCCAGAAAAGTCTTTGAACTTGGGCAGGATCTGCCAACATATGAACCTTCTCCATTTGGGTTGGTGGACACTGCTCACCCTTTCTTCGTTTCCTGGTGGCAAGAGTGGCATGATCACATTTTCAATGTACCAGTGCATCCCTTTTGTCAGGACTTGTATGCTCAATTTGCTCCTGACAGTGAGGTAATCCCATTGCATTCATGTCTTTCTATTTCTTCAGCTTACCTCTTATTTAAAAATCCCAACCATACACAGGATTTCAAGCCTACCCCTCCTGTCAAAGTAATACAATATTACAAAGTAGGACCCAAGCAAGCACTGGGCTTCAATGCTCCAACCCTGGCAGCCTTCATGAAAACCCCTGCATCCTTAAGTACTGCAATTTCAGGAGGAGAAGGCAAAAGGAAGGAACTTGAGGACATCCATGTAACCAAAAAAGTAAGGTCCAAGAAATTCCAGAGATCTCCTAAGGTATGAACCCTTTTTCGACAATAAGCTTCAATCAGCACTAAATTTGGCTGCTTTCATATCAACCATTCTTTGTTGTAGCCATGTGTTGGAACTCCTGGGTCAAGCAATCCTCCTGCAGTAGATATCCCCCGTCAAGATCCCATTGAGGATGCAGACACCCATGAGGTTGCAGACACAGAGACCCATGAAGCCGAAAGTACAAACGCTCATGACACCTCCACACACACCGGTACTATTCGGCTAATCAGTCCTTTCCTTTTTTATGGAGTTTTACCTTCTGCTCTCACACCCCATTACCTATATTGCTGGAAACAGATAAAATCCCAGAGGATTCAACAGGAGAACATTCCTCTGGTCGAGCTCCAGGTTCAGCATCCTCGGGTACCCAATCAGATCTCCAGCCATATCAAGATACAGTTCATGTTGAGGCTCAGTCAACACAGTAGGTAACATACCATATTAAACCCTTCCCTCAGTATGTTCTACTTAATCGGCTAACCTTGAAACCCTTCCTGCTTCCCCCAGCATACTGCTAAACCAACTACTAGCTTTTCTTTCACTGTTGATGATTTCATCAATGAAACAGGGGAAGAAGCTACCTCTCAGCAGGTTTTATCAGAGGAAAACCAATCTCGGCTGCAGGATATAGCCCATTTGCTGAACAAGGACATCAACATCCTGCTACAAGATTCAGATCAGATAACGGATATCCTTGAGCTCATTAATCAAGATTTTCCAACTGCTCTCAAGGCCTCTTTGGAATCTGCAGCCAGATTTGATGATTACTTTGGTATGGTGAAGAGAGCAAACAAGAATATAGCTTCCAGGACTGCTCTACAGGACAACAAGCTCCTGAAGAAACAAGAGGCCAAAGCTTTACACTCTAATCTTCAGGCTGCTAAAGATTCGATGGTGACTCTGGAATCTGAGTTGAAAGTCATGAAGGATGAAAGAGTCAGAATATAAGCTGAACTATCTGCACTGAATGCCAAAATCCAATCTCATGAAGCCAAGGTGACAGATCTGCCGAGCTCTATAGAAGCAATTTCATCACAAATGTCAGTTGCCTTAAAAGAAAACGCACAACTTAGAGCAAAGCTATCCAACATCCAAAGTTCTGAAGATGAAGATCAAAAGGTGCTAGCTGATGTTAACCGAATCAAGACTGAGGCCTTGGATGCCATCAATCAGCTCCTGCATTGGTAGACATACAGTTTTGTAATAGATTAAGAGCAACATGTTTCATGTTTTGACCATCACTACTGTCTTACTTCTCATATATATCTCTGTTCGTATGATAGCATAATCGGCTCCATCATTTTCTTTGATTAAGGCATAGCCGATTCATCTCTGGCTCTCAGATAGCCGACTGAATTCAGCGCAGGGATATAGCCGAGCGACCTTTGACATAGTCGATCGTATTGGTACAAGGATATAGCCGAGCGACCTTTGATATACCCGATCCTGGTCCATTCCACTAACGACCCATCGAATAGGAACAGTCCTAACTCGCCTCTTGGTATTCTTGTTCAGCCTATAAATAAACCTTCCTTTTTCAACGGTTCAGTCAAACTCTTGCCTTCGTCTTCTCCTTTTCAATCCAGAGGGAAACCCTAACCATACAGTAACAATGGCGGGAGGTGACAACCGCGGCAAGCATCCCGCCGAAGGCGCACATGAAGGGAGTCGGACATGGCGCAATCGGCAGCGCGGGTAAGAATCAGTTTCTTGCCCCCTTGCATTTTGTTCTCTGTCCATTATGCTAGCCCTGAATCTCCGTTCTTGTTCATCAGGATCAACTCTATCTCCACGAGCCACAACATCCCTCTCCCTACGGCGATATCAGGTCAGCCGGGGAGTCCAGTGCCGGTCTCCTCTGGGTCTTCGGACTCCTACCACTCTCAGCCCTAGACCTAGGTTCGGGGTCGGATGTCCCTTACACCCATGCGGAGGCGACCAACTTCAGGCGCGAGAGGGATGAAACCCGCGGAGAACTGGAGAAGATCTCCAAGCAGTATGGTGTCGACCAACTCGAGTGGGAGGATCAGCGGAAGCAACTCTGCAACGCCATCATGGGTTAGCCGAAAGCAATACTGTTCTGCCTTTTCTTTTAATCCCGTTTGCTCATCCAATCTGCATCCTCATTCAACACTTTCTGCAGAGAATGAGCGCTTGAAGGCCGCGGCGAACAGAATCGCCGACAAGGTGAACGCCCAGGGAGAGACCGCCGAGGCACGCCTTGACAATGCGGATGGCCGCATCGACCAAGTTGCCGTTCATGGCGTGCACCACGGCGTGGCTCTAGGGTTGGCGGCCATGACTACCCAACGTGGTGAAGACCTTTCCTTCTAGCCGATTGACTTTCGTGGTCAAGTGCCTCCAGAAGACGTCGAGGACATCAAGGGTCTTCTGGAGAGCTACGAAGATCACGCCACCCGCCCTCAGCCAGGCCACAGACGCTCAGTCAGTTCTCAATATGCTGTTTGATTAGTTTGCACTTAGGAACCCCATGTAAAGAACCTCCCCTGTGTAATATTCAGGATCTCTACTGTTTTTTTCGAGACCAATCAATCTGGAAATGCCTATGTTCTGTTTTTATTTTTTGCTCTAAAGGCGACACATGCCATGTCGGCTATTCCCTGTGTTTTTCAAAGTATTTTTCGGCTAAAGGCGATATCTCCGTATCGGCTATCCGTGCATCAGATTCCTTAAGTCAGTCTATGAACTAGCTTCAACACTGGGATGAAATTTTTTAAGAAACCTTCCATTGATAGCTCTAGAAAATTCCTCTCCCAATAGAGTTTTCAAGATATATGCATTGCCAGGCGCGCATCTTACCACTAGAAAAGTCTCTTCCCAATTTGGGGACCATTTGCCAAACGCTCTGTCTTTGGCTCCAATCGACAATACAGTTTTCCAAACAAAATCTCCTTCTGCGAATTGTTTTTCTTTAACCTTCTTGTTATAATACCTGGCAACTCGGCTTTATTTTTCTCAATATTTTCCAATGCTTTGAGACGAACTAAATGCAAATCTTCTAATTCGTCCATCATCAGATTCTTGTAATCTTCTTTACTCAAATCGTTCTACAATGTAACCCGTCTTGATCCTGATTGCAACTCCCATGGCAGCACAACATGATGCCCATAAACCAACTCGTAGGAGATGCTTGAGTAGATCCATGGCAAGCCATTCGGTAAGCCCACAAAGCCTCATTAAGAACCGAATGCCATTTCTTCGGCTTTTCATCAATATTCTTCTGAATGATTTTGATCATGATCTTGTTTGAAGCTTCAGCTTGGCCATTAGCTTGTGCATAATAAGGAGAAGAGTTGTACAAATTGATTCCCATCTCCTCGGCAAAATCACAAAACTCGGATGAAGTGAACTGAGTCCCTTGATCTGTTGTTATAGTCTGAGGAATCCCGAACCTGTGAATTATATGCTCTTTAACAAAGTTGATCATGTTTTCTGATGTAACATTCTTTAGGGGAATAGATTCAACCCACTTTGTGAAATAATCTGTGACCAACAGTAAAAACTTATGTCCTTTTCTAGAAGGAGGATGAATTTGACCGATCAAATCTATGCCCCATCCTCTGAATGGCCAAGGCTTGACAATTGGGTTTAAGGCCGATGCTGGGGCTCTCTGAATATTACCAAACCTCTGATAGTCTTGACATCCCTTGTAATATTCAAAACAATCCTCAAGCAAGGTTGGCCAAAAATAACCAGTCCTCCTTATTATCCATTTCATTCGGTGAGCCGACTGATGTGCACCACATACTCCCTCATGCACTTCATACATCAACTTTCTGGACTCCTCTTGATTCATACATTTGAGGAGCACTCCATCTATGGACTTGTAGTATAACTGGTCATCAAGGAGCACGAACTTGATAGCCTTATACCTGAGTTTTCGGGAAACTTTCTGTGATGGGTTTTTTAAATAATCGGCAATTTTGTTCCTCCAGTCATTAATTACCCGATCTTCATCCAAAGCATGAATTTCATGGTCCTCTCCAGTACCCCGAAGCACCTTGAGCCAGCCTGTTTGCTTCTTCATTCTGCCCCCTAGGGATATGATGGAAGGTGGCTACTAGGAAACTCTTTAGAAGCTCTTGGCACTCTTCATAATATCCCTTTAACATATCGCTCTTGCATTCATATTGGCCGATCAGTTCATTAATTACCAGCTCAGAATCCCCGAAAACTTCAACAGCAACGACCTTTACCTCGACAAGCAATCGGAGCCCTCTAAGCAATGCCGCATACTCTACTTGATTGTTAGTAACCAGGAAATCAATAGGGATGGCATACTCAAAGGTCAAACCTCTGGGAGAAATATAGCGAACACCGGCTCCACCACCTTTGCTACAAGATGAACCATCAAAAAACAAAGTCCCTAGTGCAATGGTTACCATGTCAGTAGAGGGATCACGGTGTTGGGTAACGAAATCAGCAATAACCTGACCCTTTACTGCTTTTGCCGACTCGTACCTTAAATCAAATTCTGACAGAGCTAAAATCCATTTGCCAATTCTTCCATTTAAAATTGGCATCAACAACATGTATTTTATTACATCGAACTCATAAACTACCACACATTCGACATTTAACAGATAATACCGAAGCTTAGTACATGAATAAAACACACACAAGCAAAGCTTTTCTATAGCCGAATACCTTGTCTCTGGATCTAGTAGTTTTCGGCTAAGGTAGGCTATCACTCTCTCTTTTCCTTTGAACTCTTGCATGAGGGCCGACCCTATCGTCAGGTTGTCGGCTGCCATGTACAACTTAAATGGCTTGTCAAGCTGCGGAGGTACCAATACGGGTGGTGCCTTCATGTACTCTTTGATCTCGTCGAAAGCCCTTTGTTGTACATCACCCCACACGAACTCTTGATCCTTTTTAAGCTTCAGCAGTGCAGAGAAAGGTAACACTCTTTCTGACAAGTTAGAGATGAATCTTCTCAAAAAATTAATCTTGCCCAATAATGATTGTAACTCTGTGAGATTGGTTGGAGGTATACCACCTTGTCCATTGCCTCCATGCTCTTCTTGCCAACTTTGATCCCTCCTTTATGGACTAGAAAGCCTAAAAACTCACCAGCCGAGACCCCAAAGGCACATTTATTCGGGTTCATCCTCAAACCATGCTTTCTAGTGCACTCCAAGGTCTTCCTCAAATCGGCCAAATATCCCTCATGGTTTCTAGACTTAACCACCACATCATCAATGTAGATTTCCACAATCTTGCCGATCAACTTGTGAAAGATATAATTCATAGCTCTTTGATAGGTTACACCGGCATTCTTCAAGCCGAAAGTCATGACAATCCATTCAAATAAACCAATATGACCAGGCATCTGAAGGCTGTTTTCAAAATATTCTCTATTGCCATGAAGATTTGGTTATAACCAACATTGCCATCCATGAAGCTGATGACTTCATAACCAGCCGATGCATCGACGAGCAGATCGGCAACTGGCATCGGGTAACCATTCATGGGAGTAGCTCTGTTGAGATATCTAAAATCAATGCAGACCCTCATCTTTCCATTCTTCTTGTATACTGGGTCTATGTTTGAAACCCAATCTGCATATCTGCATGGCCGAATGAAGTTTGACTCCAATAATCTTTCAACTTCCTTCTTCACATCGGCCAATACCTCCTCTTTGTAAATCTTCCGAGGAGGTTGCTTGAAAGGACGGTATCCTGGCTTGATCAGCAATTTATGCTCAACGATGGAACGATCCAGTCCGGGCATCTCTGTATAATTCCAAACAAAACAATCTTTAAATTCTTTTAGCAAGTATATCAATTTAAACCTATGCTCCTGGTCTAAATTTGCACTGATAAACATCGGCCTTGGTCTATCATCATCACCAACATTTACCTCCTCTAGCTTATCGACTGACATGAAGCCATGTCCCAGCTTCCCTTCGCTGTCATTGATCGTGTTCCCCATTAAAAATTACTCTTAGAGCCGATTTCTTCGATCGGCTGTTGGCTCTTGCCGGAGACATTCATAGGGCCTTCTCTCCAAATTTTCCCAGAGAAACAATCGAAGCTATCATACTCCCAGTAGGCAGGTTCTGTAGCAGCAACACTTACCGAATCATCGGCTTGAACAACCTCAACATCATCTCCAACCCATTGAATGAGAGCCTGATGCATGGCTGAAGGTATGCAACAGTTAGCATGGATCCAATCCCTTCCTAACAGCAGACTATATGCCCCCTTGCCATCTATGACGAAGAAGGTAGTGATCAAAGTCTTTGATCCAATCATCAGTTCGACGTGCACTGCCCCCTGAGTGTCGGAAGGGTTGCCAGCAAAGTCCCTAAGCACCAAGTCTGTCTTCAACAACTCTTCATTGGTCATTCCGAGCTTCCTGAAGGTAGTTTATGGCATGATATTGATGGCAGCTCCTCCATCAACCAGAATCTTGGTTAGGGGCTTGCCATTGATGTATCCCTTCACGTAAAGCGCCTTCAAGTGTCGGTGCCTGGCCGGTTTATCGAATACTGCTTGTTGAGTCAGGATAAGCTGGGCCATTAGGTCCTGATACTCGCTCTCGTTGGCATCTGAAGATTCATCTTCTCAGATATCTTGGCCCTCGGGAGCTATAAATTCTGATGGAATGAAAAAGGCCATGTACGTATCAGCCGAATGATCATACCCATTGGGTTTTCCCTTGGGACGCCATGTGCGTATCTTCTGTGCTAGCTCTCTGTTCCTCAAGCATTGCACCCTCCTTTTCTTGGTCTTCTTCAACCCTGGCGGACACCACTGCCCGTCCTGCCATACATACTCCTGGTGCTCTCGCTCGTCAGAATGAACCCATCCTTGATCGGCAAACCTTTTGCCTTGCCGATCCTCCGAGTTACCTATTTTTAAACGCCGATCGTCCTCAGGAGCATGTGCTCCAAGTCTTTCATAGACCGAACGACGGTTGACCTGGGACTGCCTATACCCTGAATACCGATCACTACATTCGGGGCAATTGTCTCTAGTAGGCAGCTTTAGGCCTTCATTCTAACAATGTTTGAAAAACGAGCATCCCCAATGAGACTGCTCCTGCTCTCTCAAGTGCTCTCGTTCTCTCTGATACACTTCTTCTTTGTGCCTCTGACGTTCCTCTATGAATCTCTGCTCCTCGTAATGCATTCGCCTCTAATGCTCCTCTTGCTCCCGTTGCCACTTATTCAACAGGATCCGTGTTGTGACCCTGGGTTTGGAAGCTTCCCCTCTCCCGGTTCAGCTATTATGGATCTATCCTCGTTGCCGAAGTTCCTTTTTTGTAATCAGCCGATTGGGGTCAACAACACCAGTCCTTTTCGCTCTATCTGAGGTCAGCACTTTCACCTCGTTCTTGCCCTTGGAGTCTTCCACGACAACCTTATTCATGGAGAAAGATACTGTGTTTTGTGCAAAAGGGTTAGCGTCAATCTTCATCTTGCCATCAAACTTCAAATGTCCTTCCTGAATAGCTTTCTGGATCTTCACTCTAAACAACCGACAATCATTGATGGCATGAGAATTGGTGTTGTGGTAGCCGCAAAACCTCTTGTCCTTTACTCCTTTAGGACGCAACATAGGGTGTCCTTCGGGCAACTTGATGCGTCCTTCCCTGAGCAACAACTCGAACAACTTGTCTGATTTGGATACATCAAAGTCATAGGCACCTTTTTGCTGCCTCAACCATCGCTGATTGACCTGAGTTGGTTCCTTTGCCTAGACCAGCTCGGCTGCGGCAACCTCATCCTCGTCTTCGAACTCCATTGCCTCTTCCAGGAAACTCTGATACACTATATTGGTTATATCACCTTTCTGAAAGCGGCTGTCTCTCCTGAACCCTTGAGCCTGGTTATTCATCATCGCCAAACGCTGTGATAACTGACCCAGGGCCTCGAAGTCCATGCCGAACAGTTTTTTCCCTGATGTTCGGCTGCATGCCTACCACTGCCATCCCCGGCAACTGGTCATCTGGCAAGTTCAAAGAATAGCAGAGATATTTGGTTTCTCTAAACCTGCAGAGATATTCCTGGGGTGTCTCATTAGCCCTCTGCCTCAAGCCCATCAGATCGACTAGCTTCTTCTCATTGGTGCCTGTAAAGAAATATGCATGGAATTTCTGCTCCACATCTACCCAGCTGATGATGGAGTTTGCTAGAAGAGACGCGAACCATGTGAAAGCCGGTCCCGTCAGAGACATAGGGAAGTATCGGATCTTCCAAGCATCGTCTGTAGACGCTTCCCCCAGCTGCATCGTATTGGCTGATGTGTTCTATAGTGCTAGTGTCATCCTGACCCGAAAACTTGGTCAGATCTGTAGGAGCCTTAACCCTTGGGCAAAGAGCCACTCGGTTATACCACTCTGGATAAGGGGACTGGTACGCGTATGACTGGTTCTTCGGTTTCAAGCCAAGCTGATTCTTCATCATGTCAGCCATCCTGTCCATGATAAGATTGACACTGGAATGCTGAGTTCCATGTGCGTGCCCCTCCAATGCCAGCCCTGCTGGGCTCCCGTATCTAGGATTCGGGAGAGCATTGATGGCGCTATAATCGGCAAACTCTTGATACCCCTGCCCATACATGCTCTTTTGCAGCTTGTTTGCTATTGGGGATATCTTGAGAGCCGAATGTGGGACGTTCCCTGACATGCCGAATGCGAGCTGGCTGTGAGTCACGAGAGATTGCTGCTTCTGGTGAGGATCCATCCCCGCTTGGGTCATGTCCGGCACTCCTCCTTCTTCAGTTGCCTTCTCCTGGTACTTGGGCACATGGAACAACGTCGCCCCGTGTATCGGACCATGAGTCTCGAAGAGTTTGTCGGCAGCTGGTTCGAACGTGTTGACCATGATCTGGCGGAAAGTATTCAGGAAAGTTGTATGGTGATTTTTCATAGTTTCACTCATAACTTTGTATATCACCGCGCCGACTCTACGAGCCTCCTCCTCATTAGTGCAATCACATTGATTCTGGAGGAGGGTTCTTGGGAGCATCTGTTTCTGAATGACCTTGTTGCTTTTGTTCTTCGAGAAAGACATCAAGCATTTGCTCTGAAACTCGTCGCATGCCTGCTGGACAGTACTTCTCATGTCTGCCAACAATTCGTCCATAGTTACGTCCAGAACTAGACTGTTGTCGATCTCAACCATCCTGTCCCACCGAGCGTGCCAAAAAGTGTGTTGACACAAAAAGTGACATATTGTGTCTCACACACAGCAAGCCGAAAAGCGTGACTTCAATCGGATGCCCGGATGCTTCGAGAACCAAAAACGTGCCAGTCAGTTTGACCTAAAACTAACAAGGGATGAAAGTCATTAGATATAAACTGGAACATACCGGGTAATACCAGACAGTTCCATATGTACGGCCCTGAAGCCACTTACAACGACACAGAGCTATGAAAGCTATCTGCCAACAGGTTTTATGGAACGTTCAGCTAAAACACACATATAACACGTAAATCACTCATTGCCGAATGTGCATGCATGAGAAAAGGACGTACGCACGACTCATAGTTGACTATAAGTTAAAGCATAACCAATCTCGGCAATCAGCCGAATTAGGATCCATGATGAAGGAAACACGTAAGCAAACATGATTAAACTAATCTAAAGCCTGCATCTGCCGCACGATACCTAGCGTCATCAAAGCTTAAACATGAATAACATGATGAACCCGCAACACGTAACAATCTAGATTCAAATTAATTCGGCTATTATAGATATAAGATCTATTTATAGAAACAACATGAAAGCAACGACTCATTGTAACATGGATAGATCTATATAAACTAAAGAGCCGAACCGTATTAATCTAGATTGAGCAAAAGAGTGTTTACAAATATGTAAAGATTATCTAAAACATGCAACACGATAACTTGATGAATCTAATAGATTTCGCTGAATCTAATAGAGCCTATAACTATCTTGCTTTTGCTAAGCATAACAAGCAAACATCCGCCGCACGACATCTACTCATAAGCAAAACATAAGCGAAGACCTCTTGATTATTAAGCAAAGATCCACCGCAGGATCATTGAAAAACAAACAAGACTACTTGTATCAACATCTAAATCCACCGCATGATACTAGACATGATAACATGGTTGCCAAGACTTACGGAGGTCGACAGATCGATGATTCCTCTCGAAGAACTCGACGACACGACAAAGGACTCGAAGTAGGCACGGGGCCGGTTGTATTGATTTGGTTGTGAACACCCCTTTACAACAACCAAGGGTTTATATTTATACACTGGTCATGACATGAGTCCTAAGAGGACATGACTACAAGATATTAAAGGAAAAGATACAATATCTTGACTCTATTTCGCTTTCGGAGTCTTTATTACCTTAACCATTACGGCTATTGTTGTCGATCGGTTCTTTACTTGCCCTTTTTGTCGCCTCGACATAAAACCGCCTTTCTCTCCGAAGTAGCCGATCACATGGTCAATTGCCGAATCTCCAGGAATTAGCCGACCGCATAGATTTTGCCGAACATCTTCAAATAATTTGCTCTCCAGCAGCCTTTCCTCACACTAGTCCACCTGTCATTCTAGGTATGCCAAAATCCACTGTTAACAGGTGTGACCTTGGTTTCCTTGTTGGATATTCGCTTAAATCCAAAGCATACCGTGTATTTAACAAAGCCACCGTCTTAGTTGAAAAAACATATGATTTGGAATTTGATGAAACTAATGGCTCCCAAGGAGCGCTTGAGGATATTGATGTAGGTGATGAACCCTTGAGGGAGGCAATGAATAATATGCCAATTGGTGCTATCAACCCGCAAGAGGTGGAAGAAGTTGAAGGTGATGGCAATCAAGATTCTTCTCCACCTAGCATGCCTCAAGTTGAAGAAGATCAAGTGAGGGAAGCTCAAGAAGATACTTTCATCCCTCAAGATCAAGCCGAGGACGAAGCAAGAAATCTTGAAGCACCACATCCTCCTCCTCAAGCTCATGATAGAAGATCAACACCTATCCTTTAAGCACGCCCCCATGATCTAATCATAGGAAGTCCATCAAGGGGAGTAATGACTCGTTATAGACTTGCATCTTATGTTGAACATCACTTGTTTGTTTCCTTTGTTGAGCCTACTAGTGTTGAGGACGCACTTGCAGATCCGGATTGGGTGAATGCCATGCATGAAGAACTCAACAACTTCACCCAGAACCAAGTGTGGACACTTGAAGAAAGGCCAAAGGGAGCAAGAATCATTAGCACCAAGTGGGTATTTAGGAACAAGCAAGATGATCAAGGTGTTGTTGTGAGGAACAAGGCAAGATTGGTGGCAAAGGGGTTCTCTCAAGTAGAAGGACTTGATTTTGGAGAGACCTTTGCCCCTGTTGCAAGACTGGAAGCCATTCGTATCCTTTTGGCGTATGCTTCACATCACAAAATGAAACTCTTTCAAATGGATGTGAAGAGCGCCTTCTTAAATGGTTTCATCAATGAACTTGTCTATGTCCCACAACCTCCCGGGTTTGAAGATCCAAACTTGCCTAATCATGTCTATAGGTTGTCCAAGGCTCTCTACGGATTGAAGCAATCTCCAAGAGCTTGGTATGAGAGGCTAAGAGACTTCCTACTCAAGAAGGGCTTCAAGATCGGGATCGTCGGCACAACACTATTCACTAAGAAGCTTAATGGAGAGATCTTTGTTTGCCAAGTATATGTCGATGGCATTATATTTAGGTCAACAAACCAAGACCATGGCAAGGAATTTAGTGCATTGATGTCCAAGGAGTTCGAGATGTCAATGATTGGCGAGCTAACCTTCTTCCTTTGCTTCCAAGTGAAGCAATTGAGGGAGGGCACCTTCATATCTCAAGAGAAGTACACTCATGATGTGCTCAAGAAATTCAAGATGGAGGATTGCAAGCCAATCAAGACACCAATGCCTACTAATGGGCATCTCGATCTCGTTGAGGGAGGTAAACTGATTGACCAAACTCTCTATCATTCTATGATCGTAGTGTCGGATACCTAGAAATAGGGTACCCAATTTACCAGACTCACAAAAACAAAAATCATCATCAGGGGCTCTTCCGCCTCGCCCGAGCCGAGGTGGCATCATCCGTGACGTCGTCGACCCTCGGGGGCTCTTCCGCCTCGCCCGAGCCAAGGTGGCGTCATCTATGACGTCATCGACCCTCGGGGGCTCTTTCGGCTTGCCCGAGCCAAGGTGGCGTCATCTGTGACATCATCGACCCTCGGGGGCTCATCCGCCTCGCCCGAGCCAAGGTGGCATCATCCATGACATCATCGACCCTTCGGGGCTCATCCGCCTCGCTCGAGCCAAGGTGGCGTAACCCGTGATGACATCGACCCTCGGGGGCTCATCCGCCTCGCCCGAGCCAAGGTGGCGTCATCCGTGACGTCATCGACCCTTGGGGGCTCTTCCGTCCCACCCAAGCCAGGGAAACGTCATCCGTGACGCCCGCACCGTCGGAGGTCTCACCGCCACCAACAGTCAGGGATGCCTTAGCCCATATAGTCAAAAGGTCCACAGTGCCCTCCGTCCTCAGGGATGGGGTTCGAGGCATGAGCCGCCATGCCAACCTCTGTTCACCCTGCAGTACAAGGTCCTGTGCTGCCTAACCGATGACCTCCGTGAACTACACCGGTGCCATGCCTCCAACAGACACTCTAATAGGGATTAGGGCATCATCAGCCCTGTATGACGGAACGCGGGGGTGTCTGGTCCTGTGCGACCAGCCTCAGCCCATGCCCAGGTAAGGGAGCAACAGAGTTCCCGATCACAAGGCGCATGGCTACAGTACAACCAGGGCAAACAGGATTCGGACATGCGTCCACTGGAGCAATCTTCCTCAAGAAGGAAGACAGAATGAAGACAAAGCTCCCCTCAGCAGTAGCACAAGCCGGGCCCATGTTCACCCCCCTCTCTCTACTATACTCCTCCTTCTCTCCCTACGTAAAAAGGGAGAGAATGGACCTCCAATCTGCCTCTCTCGACATCCCAACATTCATTCACACACACTCAAACTCGCATATACGCGAGCACACACCAGAACTAAGAACCTCATACGCACGAGACCTGGGAACCGCCTTCCCTCTCTTACCAAAGCTTGTAGCTCCCCTCTACGAGCTCTCCGCGCTTGGTAATACAACCCCGCAACACACTGGACGTTGGGCGTTCGTGCCTGAACCAGTATAAACCTCCGTGTTCTCCGAGCGTAACCATCCGAACTCCGACATGCTTAGAAATTTACTTGTTGGCCGTCTAGACCCTGCCATTTTAGACACCGACAGTGGGCATGCCAGGTAGGGGACCTTTGCGTGTCACCCGTATTTTCGAGTTTCGGATGGCTAATTGCCACGTTGATTTTGCTCCGGGCTCCATCATTCGTTTTGGTAGCCTGGACTTCCAGTGCCACGGGCAGGGGGCCGACCTATCTCTCTGTCGCTCTACGACATCCTCCGAGGTAGCCATGGATGCCATCACTGCATCCCTAGCCCATCTCCACTTGTCTCCCTCCGAGGAACAAGACGCTCGTGGGGCGGTCGCCCCGCGGGCCGATTATCCTCAGTTCGAGCGCCGACTCGACACGCTCATGGGACCCCAGCCGACTCAGGAGTCCCTGCACAACCTCTACTTCGCATTCGCCAATGTGACGACGCAGCTCGCGGGAGGGCAACCGCTCTCTCCTCGGCGCCTCAAAGCGTCCGTCTCGGAGGCGCAACCTTTCGGCATGAGGAGCGCCGCCGAGTCGTATGTGGAGATGGTGGCCACGTGATTCCATGCTGACCCTGCAGAGGGGACACGCATGGGGCTCGTGTCCCACCACCCTCGCTCCGCCTCCGACTTCCTCACGAGCTCCAAGGTCACGTCTTACACCGACTCAAGCCGCTGGAGCATCGATCCCTGGGACCCCCTAGACTTCGACGGTCTGGGGGATCAGGAGGCCCTTCACGGTTTCCTCCAGGCCAGCGACTATCTGCTCGACTCCGACTCGAGCGGTCCCAGTGAAGATCACGGCCGCGAGTGCTTCATGTGCGACACATCGCCGCCCGCGGTCGCGGTTGACCCCACCCACGTCAATGAGGGGGACGATGACGGCGACGGTGACCACACACCCGTGTACCAGACAGATGTTTCGGTACCTCAGCCACGACCCGATCCGCAGTCTTCAGAGGCCTGGCAGCAACAGCTTCGCGACCTTCACGACGTAGAGCAATAGCTCGTGGAGCGCCAGCGAAAGGTGACGTTCGAGCGCGAGAAGCTTGAGAGTGAAGCCGCCAGGGATCCCGCAGAGGCCCGCGCTCGCAGGGAGGCCCGGACGGTACAACACGGTTCACGCGGGCAAGCCAAAACATCACGGCAGCAAGGATGTTGCTCCGCAACCTTCCGATCCCAGATGCTCCCGATGGCAAGCTCGCTCATGACGAGCTGAAGACCCTTCTGGAGCGGGCCGCGGAACAACAGGCGAGAGATCCGCGTCGTGGAGGCGTGGGTCGGTCCACCCGGATCCCGCCCCGGCCGAACACCGGCACCCGATGGTGCACGCTCGTGTAGGCGAAAAGCGTGACGTGCGCGACATGCTCAACGCGCGCAAGCACGCCAAGCAGGACAGCGTAAGCCGAGGCTATGACGTCCGATGTGGCTGTCGATATGACAGTGATGAAGACCGACCTCCCACGCCGGAACCACCAGGCCCCCTAGCATTCATTCGCCACATCCGGCGCGCGCCGTTCCCGCACCCTTTCCGACAGCCAACCAATGTCGTCCGGTACTCTGGGGAAACGAACCCCGGGCTCTGGCTCGACGACTACCGCCTCGCATGTTAGGTCGGCGGCGCGGACGATGATGATTTCATCATCCACAACTTGCCTCTCTACCTCTCTACATCCGTCGTTTCTCCCAGCAATGCACAAAGTTCCCGACCACGGCCGACGCGAATGTGGTCGGGGCCTTCCTCGTAGGCACCACATGCAAAAAGTTGGTCCACGAGCTGGGTCGTAGCAACCCTCGCACCACCGAGAGACTCCTCGACATCGCCACTAGCTATGCGTCGGGAGAAGAGGTGGTGTAACACCCGGTTTTAAGAACAAAACCAGATATACACTATATGTGAGCCCAGGAAGTCAACTCTCACATATAGTCACAGGACAAGGTAATATCAAAAGACAATACCTAAAATATATAACATATAGGTCATAAAGGATAACATGAAACAGCAAACAGCGGAACGATCACTCCGATCTTCGGGTGAAGACTCCAACTCCACAGGGACTGACTGACTGGTTGACCACAAGCCTATCTTCCAACTCTTGCAATCTGGTACTCATACGGGATTTTTAAAGGTGATGACAACAAGCGTGAGCTCACCATGCTCAGCAAGTATAACTATGGGGTTTATGAGGCTCAAAAAGGATCGACACGGGTTTAACTGTGTTTGCTTTTAGTAAGTCAAGTTTTAGCAATTGAGTAGCATCAAGTTCTTCATAAGCCCAAATAACCACATGATCAAGTGAACAAGATATAATTCTTATATGAACAAATAATAATAATCAATGCCAAAATAACATCTGATGAGCTATGACATAAGGACATCACAATGTGAAGGATCCAGATGCTCGTAACCGCGAGCATGACTATCATGATAGTTTTACACTCTGCAGAGGTTGTACAACTTTACCCCCAAGCCGTGATTCCCATTTGCCGGGGTGAGCTAGACCCATGAACCTCTACCTAGGAGGCTTGGTAGGGTTTCACTACATAACCTTTTGCCAGCATACTCTAACAAGTTAGGGCCGCGAGGCTAATGTCAAGTATGCATGGGTATTCTCCTTCAAGTGGCGTCACAGGTGGTCGCAGCACCATGCTCGCCTCCAAGACAGGAAAGAGCCAAACATCACTCGGCCCTCCCCTCATGCGCCAATAAATGGTAACCTCTAACAAGCTAGAAATATACTAGGTACTGAATTAAGTCAGAGCCATATAACACTCGGGGTAGCACGGTTTTCCTGGGTGGCCGCTTACAGAGATACCCCTATGAGTGAGAACACAGGTGTGAGTTCCTGATGTTCCACCTATAGTCCACGTTGCTAAAAAGTCATATTTTATCATCATTGCATATATCATTAATCAAGTTACAAGATCATGGTTATTCTTTATGAGCACTAGCACAAGCTACCCATATGCATCCCAAAAGGTGACAAGTTACAGGATATCAAATATCTAGGAAAGATCCTTAGGGTTAACAAGGTAGACACATGCATATGAATTAAGTGACATTAAATTATATAGGTAACAAGGAGAGTCCCATGCTATACTTGCCTTTAACTTAGATCCTTCTTCAACTGATTCTCAAGATATATTAACTTCTTGATCACCAACGTAACACTCACCGATTGGACAAGATTACCACACCACTCAAACACCTGATCAAACATACATAGCATACAAACATATATATTTAGAACAATACACCAATCAATGAAAAGGATTTAAAGAGAAACTACGCATTGCTACGATCACAAAGTCGCAAAGAACACGCTAAACGAAGCTACGGTGATCAAGATAGACTAACGGAAGATTAGCTTCTAAAAAGAGAACTAGGAGCTTTATTAATTTTAGCTATGAAAAAGGGTGAATAAGGTACTTCAGAGAAATACCTTAGTTGGAATTAGTCAAACTTATATTTGGATTTGAAAACTAAAGTAGAACTACTCACATTTTATTTGTAAAGCAATTTGCATAGTATTTAATCAAGTTAGGGATTTATCATTAAATTACAGAGCTATTAACATAGTTTTAAAGGATACTAAAATGTATATTATGTTTTTACGAATCTAACGCAATTTGAATGAGCCAAAACGGAGTTAAAACAAATGAGACATGAGCTTTTGAATTTCGATGGCAGATCTATAAATAAAGAAACTCATTTTTGGATTTTAAATAAATAAAACAGAAAAGGAAAGGGCACTGGAGTGCGGGTACATTTATCCAAAAGATCAGGGGCTAGATCTGAAGAAAACAGGACTGAAAAGAATTGAATTAGAACTGGACAGGACTGCGGGTTGATTGCTGAAGAAGACAGGGGCTAGATCGCAAAAGGGGTGGATCTGGTCGGCGCTGACCAGGTCGTCGCTGACGTCATGATGACATGTGCGTCACGTGGCACTGCGCGATTGGTGCGGTCCACCGCATGGGCGTGGGACGCGGTGCGCGGGCGTAGTGGACTCGGTCCACGAGGCTGGTGCATACCGGTTCGGTCAGGATTTAATCCTGACCGTCCGAGTAGATCTGACGGTGGAGGGCAAAGGGGAAGGTTTCCCCTCTACGCACAGAGAGCCCGCGGCGGTGCCATGGCTGTCGGCGGCTGAGCTCATCGGAGAACGTCGAAAGGGCGTTTCCAACCGCCTCCGGAACAACCAAGTGCACAGAAATGCTCAGGAAGGTCACGCAAGTGCGGTGGGGGTATCGTTTGATGCTTTGGCCGGCCGGTGCGGGGTGTCCGCGGCGGCGCCATGGTCGAGGTGCCCTGTGCGTGCGGAAACCGAGGGTACAGAGCACTATAACTCGAATTGAGGGCACGGGGAGGTGTCGCGTGGTCGTGCGAGTGCGGTGAGGTGCTTGGTTGAGGCAAGGGCTCGCCGGAGCGGGGTGGCCGCGGTGGCGCCATGGATTTCGGCCACGGCGTGCATCGAATTAACGGATATGGTGCGTAATTGAAGCAAATAAGGATGCTGGGAGGGAGAGGGGATCACCGTGAGTTCGACGGGAGGGTTCTCAGGGACTGAAGAGGCTCCAGGAGCTCCGACAACGGGAGACGTCGATCTGTGCGGAAAGAGCAGCCAGTGCGCGTCGGGACGGCGAACCACGGGATGACAAGGCACTGTGAGCAGCGCTATGGTGTCGGGAAGTCGAGGCGGGGCTCCGGGAGTGCTCCACGGCAGCGAGAACGACGATGGCAGTGGGTGCGGGAGGTGAGAGCGAAACAGAGGAGGGGGAAGAGCTTCGCGACCGCTTTATAGGCTGAGGGGGCGGTGAACGCGGGCATGTCCGCGACCGGGGTGTCAAGGCGGCCGTGAAGGCCCTTGATGGCTCGGCGTTAATTGCCTTCCATCAGGGTGAAGGGGAAGGAAGGCGGTGATGTCGGCGTGGTATCTGCGCGCGTCGAGGAAGAAGGGAGAGGGAGGATGACGTGCGGGCCCTACTGACTAGAGAGAGAGAGAGAGATGCGAGGGGGGGGTTCTCGTTTGCGCCGTCATGCGGAACCCACAAGGCAGT
This sequence comes from Microstegium vimineum, assembly GCA_022036555.1. Lineage (NCBI taxonomy): Eukaryota > Viridiplantae > Streptophyta > Magnoliopsida > Poales > Poaceae > Microstegium > Microstegium vimineum. Next base: position 33,226,994 of record CM039135.1, read on the forward strand.
GAGAGAGGGTAGAGAGCAGGCGCGTGTGCGAACTGTGCACTGGCGCCGACAAGCGGGGGCCACGCGGTAGTGAGAGGGAGAGAGGGGTTGCAGGAGAGGGTGAGAGCTGGTGTGGGCCTTGACTCTGGGCCAGGGTGCTAGGCCGAGGGGTGATGTAGGGGTGCGGGTGAGAGATGGAGAAGGCTGGGCTGGCTCTTGATCTGGGCCAGAAAGAGAGAGAAAAGGATAGAGATGAAAGAAGCCTTTTCTTTTATTTTGCTTTTGAAAAACAACTCAAATTCAATTTCAGATTGAATTTGAATTCACCCAACCTATTCCTATACTCAACCAAAACCCACATAGTTCAGCATGAATGCAACAACCATGTTACTAAGCTCTATGTTAATTGCTTTCATTCCCAAAAGTTTTAATTCCCTATATTTCATGAGTATAAATTGAATAAAAGCTCAATTTATTACTATTTTCCAGAAGCAAGTTTTAGGGTGTTACAGGCGGTCGGTGCAATTTTCCACCCAGACAAGGGAAAAAGGCAAGGAAGTCGAGACCGCCGGCGAAGGCGGCTCGAACCGCACTCAGAATAGGAACAAAAAGAAGGGCAAGCCGCAGCGTGGCGGCGGCGAAAACGTAGTCACAGCGGCGGACCGCAAGCCTCCCTGCCCCCAGGGCGGGAAGAAGGTGGGCAAGTTCGACGACATGCTCACAAAGCGGTGCCCATATCACAACGGACCGGTCAAACACACACTCCAGCAGTGTGACATGATGGCCAGGTACTTCAAGGCCGTCCCTGACAAGGATGAACCGAAGGAGTCAGAAGGACAGGACGGGGACGGGGTCGCAAAGACTCCTACCCCCACGTCAACAAGTGCCTCATGATCTTCGGAGGTCCAGAGGCCTATAGCTGCAAGCGCCGGCAGAAGAAGGAGCGGCGCGATGTCTTCGCAGTCGCCCCGGCAACGCCGGTATATCTTGACTGGTCGGAACCCGACATCACGTTCGGTCGAGATGACCATCCAAGCCACGTTCCTCACCCGGGCCGTTATCCACTCGTCATGGATCCGATCATAGGTAGCGTACGCTTCACCAAAGTGCCGATGGACGGGGGCAGTAGTCTCAACATTATGTACTACAACGCCTTCGAGGCCCTCGGCCTACGTAGGGAAAAACTCCGACCCTCGGGGGCTCCCTTTCAGGGGATCATTCCTGGGAGACAAACGGTACCCCTGGGGCAGGTCGACCTGCCCGTCACGTCTAGGGAACCGGATAACTTCCAGACCGAGTACCTCACCTTCGAGGTCGTGTCTTACCGTGGGACCTACCACGCCGTTTTGGGAAGACCGTGCTACGCAAAGTTCATGGCCGTCCCAAACTACACTTACCTGAAGCTCAAGATGCCGGGGCCGTGCGGCATCATTACAGTCTCCTCCGACGTCAAGGTGGCATACCAATGCGATGTGGACTGCTGCAAAAACACCATGGCCGAGGTGCGCAGCGAGGAGTTGGTGGCGGCGATCGAAGCCACTGACAAGATGGACGTCGACCCCTAGAGCGCCAAGAGCTTGAACGCCCATAGCACCAACAACTATGTTGCCTTCTTCACTATTATCTAGTATACCTATCACCATGTACATACACATGTAACTTCTCTTAAGAGCAAAAAGTTTGGGGAATAAGAACGCGGGAACTCTCGGACCAACCACTTAGCAAGGTGCACTCTCGGCACGCGCCAGAAGACACCTCGCTCGGGGCTGGGAAGGGGGTAGCCCCCTGCCTTTCACTCCAAAAAACTTTTTCGCTCAAAAAACCATTTTGCCAATCTGCTAAGCGAAAGCCAGATTTTCCCGCACCAAGAGAAGAAATCTCACCGGACCATGCCGAAGGGCCGTGGGGTACTCCGACTCTCCGGAGCCAAGTTCCTCCTCCCAACTGCCCGCCCGAACAGATCAGAACTCTTCTAGAGAAAATCAGACGAGTAGCCCAAGCGAAAAGCAAACACGAAAACCAACAAGCAAGCAAACTTAAAACCAGCTCACCAAGGAGCTATCAAAGTCATCCAAAGCCCCCTTAGGGGCACGTCACGGGATAACTTAAACTGTTTTTTTACAAGGGCCCTCGGACCTGATCTCTGACCACGCAGGCTCACTCCTCTAGCGGCGGGAACACCTCGTCGTCAAGCTTGGTGGCCAGAACTGCCGCTAGCTCCTCCGCGTCGGCCTCAATCCGGTCGAGCAAGTCCTCCGGTGCGTCCGGGGGATAGCCCTCGCTCACGAGCATGAGAGTCACCGCGTCGTAGAGGCAGGCGGCGATAGCCATCGTGCGGTGGACTCCGACGCGCAGGGCCTCCCGGATCCGCGCTTGGCCCCGCTCCCACAGCAGGACGACGCGGGTTCTGGCCGCTGCCGCACCGCCCTCGATGGCTTGTACACCAAAGAGGTCGCACACCTCGTGCACTACCTCACGCAATGCCTGCACCTCCTGTGAGCCGGCTTGCAACCCTGAGGTGACAAGAAAGAGGCCCTCAACCTCTAAAACAAACTACACACAATGCCAAGGCAAACGGCAGACGGAGGAAACATACCTGCGTTCTCTCCCTCTAGACCGGTGACCGTTGCGCAGAGCTGTGAGGCGACCGTCGTCAATTCACCAACCTGGGTGGAGAACTCCAGAACCCTCCGGTCGGCGTCAGCATTGCGCTCGCGCGCCCGGTTGAACAGGTCCTCAAAGCGGGCCACGGCGTCGTCTCGCTCCCGACGGTTGACGTCACGCTGGCGCCGCATGGTGTTGCGCTCCTCCTCCATGGAGTTCAGCGCCGAGATGGCCCGGCGTCGCGCTTCCTCCTCGACGTCGCGCTCGGTCATCAGACGCTCGGCTTCGGCCCGATGCGCCACGCGCTCGTCCTCCAACATCTTGCGGATGTCCTCGGCACCGGTGCGGGCTACGTCCCGCTCCCTTTCCACCCGCTCGACGTCGGTCGCGTTCCGGCGCGCTGATGCACGGGCGTCTTCTTCCCTCGTTGCCGAGGCCTTCAACTGCTCCTTCAACTCGACCACTCGGCCGCGAGTGGTCAAGAGGATCTCATCCACGTCTGCGTCCCCGGCTTCTGCCCACGACTCAGGGTCCCATCGCCCAACCTCACGGCGGAGGAACTCGGACTTCTCGGCACTCGTCGCCATCAGTATCTGTGTGAAAGGGATGTCAGGAAGTCAATCAAAGCAGAAGAAACAACACTTACTTTCGGGCGGTCTCTCACATCGCCGTGATGAGAAAGGTCGTCGTTGAGCAAAGCGACCGATCTCTAGAGCTCCTCCACCGCACGTGCCACACGGCGGCCATGTTCCCGGCGAGAGCCCGCAACACGTTGCCAATGCCGGAGTTCATGCTGATCGTCCAACACGAACACTGGCTCCCCCGGGTTTTCCCGATTGACCCACGTGACCGGGTCAGCATCCCCGAAGGAGTGACAGTCGGCGCCAAGCCGACGTAGGGTCCCAGGAGTAGTCCCTCCCCCGGCGCCACCCGCCTCGCCTGGTGAAGTCATGCCGGACTAAGGGAGAATGGCCTTCGATGCACACGCAGACGCCAACTCCTCCTCTGTAAACAACCTGGGGATCAACACGCCACGAGGCAACCCGCTGCAGGGAGGGGGGTCGCCCGCGCACCTTTCCTCCCTGACGCCGGTTACCACCGCCACGTCCCCCAGCATCGCGTCCGGCTGGGCCTCCCCGACGTCCATGGCCGCGGTGACGTCTAGGCCACCCCCCTCCCCGGAATCATCGACGACCACTATTTCCGAGAGAGAGGACGACACGACGGCTGTAGGGCCAGCGCTAGTAGGCGTCTGCGGCGCCACGATGGTCGCGGCGGCACTGTTCGGAGTCGGGCCACTCCCGATCGCAATGGCGTCCGCCGAACCTGTGGCAAGGGCTACGACGCCCCGCCTCTGACCAACCAGAGGCGCCTCCCGGCGCAATTTCTTCTAGCCCGAGTGGTCAGGGCTCCAGGCTACCCTGCGAAGTCCATCTCGCATTCGCATCACGAACAATCGTATCCCATTGATAAAACGGAAAAGAACTTTGCGTGACGCAGACTTACCGTGGGGAGAAGACGCGGCCACGCTTCCGCATCGTCTCCATCGCGCCACGGCTCGAGGACTCCGAACCGCTGCTCCATTCGCCATCCCCGCTTCCCACGGGCAGGATAGGAAGAGGAGTGGTCGGAGTGCCGCTGGCAGCGCCGCCCCCAGAACTGCCAGGGGCCAGGTGTGCGCCGAGCACTCTCACCGGCGGCACCACCACCATGGTCGCGGCCGCGGCCGGCCGACGCACGGTCCCCGCTGTTCGAAGCGCAGGGACCACCTCTGATATAGGACGAATGTCCTCGTCGTCATCATCATCGTCATCCTCGCCGATGACCTCCCAGTCCACGTCCGCCGGTTGCGGCGGGGCCCAGCCCACGTACGCTGCGCCTTGAATGGGAAGAGGCACGACCACATGGCGAGCCAGCGAGAGGGGCCCCTACAGAAAAAGGGCGAGTGGCGTGCGGATTATTGCCACTAAAATATAAGGAGCACGGGGAAAATACATTGCAGCACAGTCTCGACTCACCATCTCGACGAAGTTGAGGTCAGGGCGCATCGGTGGACAACGGTAAGCACCGTCTTCGTTCAGGGCATCTCCGAGCAGCCTCCGGGCGACGTTGACCGCCTCCGATAGCTCCAGGTCCACCTCCGCCATGGCGGATCCCTCACGCGATGCCCCGGGCACCATGTCGTTCAGTGCGTGCACCCGCGCCATAAGCGAGAGCACTCGCGCGTTGTAGGAATTGCGCGACGACACCCGAAAGGTTTAGCTCCGCGTCATGGAGCCGCCTCAAGCTCTGGATATAGGGCGTTATCCCCGCGAGCTCCTCCGAGGGCAGGTCGTCGTTCTAGCTGGGGGGCTCTTCGGCAAAACGCCGGCCCGTGTACTCCGGGAGTGGCGCCTCGGGGTGGTTGCGAATGTAGAACCACTGTGAGTGCCACCCCCGGTTGGATAAGCTCGTCCGCGTCGACATGTAAAGATGGGAGTTGGTCGAACGGAGACTTATGGCACACCCTCCGCTCGGCGGCACCCGTCTCACCCCTCCAGAATAAAGGAGGAACACCATCGCCTTGAAGAAGAACCTCCACAAGTTGAAGTCTGGCTCCATCACCAACATCCCCTCCGACATAGCCGCGAGGTGGAGGACGAAGTTAGGGTTGAGATATTGAAGCTCAATCCCGTAATGGTGGAGGATCTCCCGGAAGAAGCGAGATGGTGGCGTCCCAAACCCGCGCTCATGGAACGGCAAGAAGGAGACCACATACCCGTTCGGCGGGTCCGGCCCGTCGACGCCGGTGGGGACAATCCACTCGGCATCGTTGTCAGCAGAGAGCTCCGGGCACAGCATCCCCGCATCCACTAGCGCGAGCGCCTGCTCATACTCAGCCTCACATCGGGGCCAACTTTTCTCCGTAGGCGCTCCGGCCATCAGAAATCCTCCTGGGAAATGGCGCGCGGCGTGGGGCAAGGTGTGACTAAGACGGGCACACTGCGACGCAAACCTTAGCTTCGGAGGATTCGGCGCGAGCAAGACGAAGCGGTGAAAAGAGGCGAACAGTGTAGGCTCTCGGGGGGTGACGCGACGTACAGATGTTTATAAGGGGCCGGAAGGTGGAGCGACCCCCGCACGGCTCCCCACGCGCACGATCCCACGACCCGGTCGCATTAAATGCGGCCGCTCGGTTACGTCTACTCCACTGTACGCTAGAATACCGGGAGCTGCGCGCGGTGGCAGGTAACTAACACCACCCGACTTTCCTGTCGCTCCGAATACTGCATCCTGTACCTATCATCATTACAGGATCCACCATGGGCCCACCACGCCACGCGCGCAATATCTGTTCCGCATGCATCCCCGCTACGCTGCAACGAGAACTCCGGCCCGCCCAAATTCGGCCAACAAACACAGGAGTCGGAGGGATGCACACGTGGCACGACCAACGGCGACGGCCTGCGGGCCCAGGTAAGCCAAAGTGATAGGGGCTATAGATGCCCCGACGACCCACTACGGTCCAGAGATACGAAGGCCGACCCAGCGGGGATCGAAACGGCCATCTCAGGACAACAGAAAGAGGGGTGAATAGGGAATGGACACGCTAGCGGTCATTAGCCTGGCAACCAGATGCCAAGGTCATTCCCAGATTTCGTATTTGAGTCCGTTCTCACGGATGATTGCTTCATGGTATTCCTACCGAAGGAAGGCAGCAGGCCCCCGGGACCCATCAAACGGACCCGGCTACTAGATGAAACCAATTTGGGGTGAGCCACGACATGGGCCACCAGCCGGGACCCCAGCGAACGGGAACCGAACACCCCACTCTAATTTGCCCGTTAACACCTCGACAAGCATCCATGGTTCGTCCGACTCGAGGATTGCATGGTTCGGCTCATATCCCCCCTTCTCGCGGAGAGATGCGCGGGGAACGCACGAAAAGACGGCACAAACCCGAGACGATTTCTTTGCGCCGAGTAAAGACTCGGGGGCTGCCGCCGCACCCCTCCTACCGGTTCAAGCAACTGGGGATAATGGGGCGGGAAAAAGGGCGCACTATGCCTCGTTTGTCAGAGGTGCGCACAGGTAAAACACCTCTTTTCATTTCAGATACAAGAATGTTGATCCTTGGAGGGGTTATACGCTCTCTAAGAGCCACGAGGGATAAGCCCCATCATCAGACACCAAAAAACACGAAGACATTTACAAGGTGCACTGAAGGGAAATCCCAGGCCAGACGGCCAAAAGCAAAAGGTGCCCGAGCGGCACCAGCGCTAAAAAACTCACCACCACCCGACACGCTTGTGTGTCCTGGTCAAGCAACCCAGCCGCGGGGCTCGGGAAGCATCTGCCTAGGATACAAGGTCGCCTCGAACGGTGGCGATACGACCCGGGGGCAACCCAGACCAGACGTGACGTAGCTATGGGAGAATAGCAGCCACCTCGTCTTCGGGAAACCCAAGGATGCGCCCCTCCCCCGGATGTTGCAGCTAAGTTGCATAAGCTGCCCTGCGACCGAGGACGCCGTCGGCAAACGGGTCCAAGCCCGCCGTACATCGGCAGCTCCGAGCCCACTCGTCTCATCGACGGCGGCATCACCATCAACCAGCAGCCAAGGGTGAGCCAGCTCCTGGAGTCATGCAAAAAATGCAATGACTTTTCCAGTGGACACATCCTTGACTGCCCCCTGGGGAGGGGAAGTATGCCGTCGGCCCCCGGAGGCGGAAAGCAAGATCCAACCAAAAGGATGGACTCCACATCTTACGCCCTCTAGGAGCGATTCGTGCAGGGGGTGGTGACACCCCCGCCCGGTGGTTAGGATAAGAGGAATCCATGCACACCTCGTAGAGCTTCCTCTGAATCCTACCACTAGATGAAGAGGAACGCACCCACCCCTAACGCAAAACTTCCTCTGAATCTGGTTTAGCTCTCAAAAGGCCGTTCACTAGGGCGGCTCAGAGGGCTCTCCGACGGGACCTCGGAGGAAGAATTTAGGGCAAGCCATACTGTGAGGATGTGAATCTTCCTGCTAGCGGCCGCCCCTATTTATAGCCCGCCAGGGTACCCACGCGGCAGCCGGCCAGTGAAGCCACAACACCGTCTCCCAACAACATTGCACTGTGCGACGACACCCACTTCTAGGGGGTGCAGGCGTGCAGCGAGGCTATAAATGGCCAAGCAGACTGTAGGCTCAGGGCGCGTCGTTCGGAGTCTAGACCGCAGAGCGAGCAGTGCCCAGGCCCCGCTTCTCAAACGGGAAAGACACGGCACTTCCACTTTTGGGCTACAGGGGGAAGGGGCGCAGTCAGACCCCGGAATCCGACAAACATATCTTCGACCGGTCAATCGACCGTGCAGGCTGAAAGACAGCACGACACAGAGTCGACTTGTCATTTCAATACGCGTCGGCCCGAGGCCAACAGTGTAGCCCGTGCCGGGGCTGGCTGTTGACGGTAATTAAGAGCTATTTTTTCACCATCAAAACATCGTCAACATCCTCATTTTCAAAGGAAAGAAAACATAACCCGGATATATTGTGCCAAATAATTGGTTCCACATGTCCCTTGACTATTTGATGCAGGTACTGACAAATGGGGTCTTTTGGGAGCCAGTGGGCCCACTTAGGGGGTCGGCCGACCACCCTGTGGACCCACTTGGCATCCTTAGCCCCCATGATTAAGGATGAAAACGGAACGGAAATATCCCGAACCGAACCGCACCATTTTCTATATTTAATCCGATCGAATCCGTATTTTCTTGTTCGACTTAACCGTAGTCGCTTTCATTTTCGTATTTCAAATGTTCCGAATTCCGAATAGAAAACCGTTTTTCGACCAAGTTCGACCGTTTTCTACTTTTCTACTTTTAATATGGAATATTCTGAATTCAAAATATGATTAAAACTGAATTTGGTTGCCAATCATTACTGTTTAGGCAACTAAGCAAAGGTAGATGTGAAACACTGATATCCATGAGAGTCATATTATATAAGCAGCTCACCACCTTGCTGAGCATTGCATGACTACATCTGGCTTCACGTGGCGTTGTTGTTGTATTGCATACTTGCATGTGACTGAGCTGACCAAAAGAGAGAGAGCTAGATCGGTCGGGTCTTGTTGCTATCCTTTCCAGCCTGATACCGACGACATCTTAATGTTTCTCTTCTTTATTTTTTCCCTTGCGAAAGAAACAAAATTGATAAATCTGATCTCTTGTACCCGAAATTTGCCACAATAGCACTTATTAGTTGTTATGAATGGTGGTTAGTATTTCGAATTGAATTTTCGTATACCGACCGTGTTCGATAGAATTTCGCTCGAATTGATTCGTTTTCGAAATTGACAATATTTCGTAAGTTCGCGTTCGTTTTCGTGTTCAACTTTACTATTTTCGTTTTCGTTTTTGTATTCAAAATGTAAAAGTAGAAAACGGCTGAGGAGTTTTTCGACCGAGTTCGACCGTTTTCATCCTTAACCATGATCCATGGAACACCCTCAAGAAGACTCTCTACCCTTGGATCCAAGTGTGTTCACCTCCCAATGGTCCAGATTCACAACACAAGGATCCACGGGCCTACATCAAGAAGATTAGCGTGACAAATCAGCTCATAACCAACATCTAAAGCATATGACAGGTGGGACCAGCACCCAGGAGGCAGAGGTGGGCCAGAGCCCACTATAGGGATTCGGCCGAACCTCTAGTGGGGCCAATCAGGCCCCACTTAGCCCCCTGAGTATTGGGCCATCTTCTAGAAGACCCAGGAGGGCCCACAGGCCAATAGGGGATTCGGCCGAATCACCCTAAGGCGGTTTCACCTCCCCACCAACTCCCTGCATGCCTCCATGCATCCACTAGATCACCCTCATTGATCTAAGTTGGTTTTATGACGGTTTGATCCTATGGTGGATGATGGAAGTGGCGCGGATCGCTGACATGGCACCGGAGTAGCCCCTACTCCACCTCTAGCTATAAATAGACCCCCTAGGCCCTCACTCTCACTCGTGCCTCATTGGAGAAACTACTCCTTAGTATCTTAGCAGAGCTCTGTAGTAGTGCTATGCTAGTTGGAGGAGAGTGAGGAGCGCCTGGAGGAGAGCCGGGCCTGTCTGATGTCTTCTCCGAGTTGTACCTCAGCGGATGCAAGTCTCTTGTAAGTTTAGCACTTGTAAGTGACTTCTTCCGAGTTCTTTATAGTATTCAGTGTTCTAAATCTGGTTTAGCTATTATACAACTTTTCATGCTTGATCATCGCTTTACTTTAAGTAGAGTGCTTTAGTCCTTAGCTGGGGTTAAAGTAGTAAGAATAGTGTAGACGTGGTGTCTATACTAGATCTTACCTTTGTAAACCGCTTATCGCGCGGATTGTTTGTGGATGCTAGTAGGTAGTGACAGCCCTATCTAGTCCTCGTATTCCACCACGTGTGTAAGATAAGTTCTTAAAAGGTAAGACTTCAATACAACGTGACGGTGTAGTCCGGTTAGAGTTTTGCCTTCTTTCTGATCTATCCCGTCGCCTCCTGCAAGAGAAGGGCTGATAAGATCAGTATAACCAGATATCCCTTGTTAGAGACATCTGTGCTATATTGAACCTCTCAACCCAGTTATCATAGTCTCCCTTGATCCATCATAGGACATATCTTTAATCCTAGTTAGATCACCATCGTTCCCTAAGGAAAATACGATACCTGGAATACTCCCGGTGAAGTGCTACATCGGTATAATCTGTGTGCTTGAGGATTTATCCAATAGTCATAAGAAATACCAACAAGCATTTCTGGCGCCGTTGCCAGGGAATGATAGCTTTAACTAGTACCCTTTGGTCCTATTATCCTTGTTTTATCTTTCTTTTCATTCTATCCTTTTCACACCATGAACGAACCATCCATCTCTCACCTTGCTTTTCCAAAGGGCCATAGTTTGGAACCACCACCATCATCACATCCCATCCTTTCACTTAGCTATGAGTTTCGTCCTAGCTTCATAGCCAAAGTTCGGGAACAATCTTTATCTGGGGGATGAAGATGAAAATCCATACACTCACCTACGTGACTTTGAACAATTGTGTTCATGTGTCAACATCCAAGGGATGAGGCGAGGTACCCTTAAGTGAAAGCTATTTTCGTTTCTTTTGACGGGAATAGCCAAACGATGGTACCTTCGCCACGTAGATGGTGTAAACGAAGAATGAGAAAAGTTACAATCCAAATTCTGCCTAGCTTTCTTCCCTATTCCTCGCGTTGTTCGTCTTCGAAAAGAGGTCATCAACTTCTCACAAAAGGAGAAAGAACCTCTAGGTGCGGCATGGGCCCGTCTTTTAGAGCTATCATCATCTGGCCCTGATCTTGCTATAACCGAGCCAACATTGTTACAACACTTTTATGGCGGTCTTAGCAAAGATTCCGCACAACTTCTTGATATAACTTCCGGGGGAGCCTTCCTATGTTTATCTGTAAGTGCAGGGAAGAATCTTCTTACAAAGATTCTTGAGAATACCCCCCTCTACTAACGATTATAATGAAGGACCCAAGGGAGAACAAAAACCAGCCCCTAGAAAACAAATCTTAATAGCCGAATCGTCACCACTCTTATCCAAAGATTCTGCCATCAATCCTGAACCACAAATACCACAAATCTCGAAGGAAGAAGAAATCCAACACATAAATCATTCCTTAGAGTTCTAGGCTAATCTTTCATATGATCTTGCTGGTTTTGGGAATGCCCAAAATGATCCTTTCCTAAAGAGATCTTCTAAGAAACACCTTTCTAGACCTCTCATGAAGGGATATCTTCAAAAACCTTCCAAATCAACATCACCTTGTGCCTCGACTTCCCACATGGCACATCAGGAAAAGCTTGGGATATTTGATGAAGAAATGTCGAGTGAGCTTATAGAAGAAGAACTAAAGTGCTTAGAAGCCAAATCTATCATCTCCTTCTCTATGCCCACATTTGACTTATCTTATGAACTCATCCTTGATCCTGATGATCCCCCATGTGTTTCTTCATTCAAGTCTTATGATGACCCACGTAATGACTTTGGGAATTCATTAAGACACCTGAGGCATGGAAGCAGTGAGAGCCATAAATCTGACCAAGAGGAGCATAGTCAACGGTTAGAGCCTCTATCTACCGTTGTAAGCCAAGAATGGTTGGATAAGGCCAAATCCTCAAAGGAAGTCACTAAAATACCCACACATGTGAGGAGAATATCTTGTCAAGTGTTGGGCATTAATGGTCAAATTTGCTACGATCCTAGCCTCGGGATCAACATCATTCCTCATTTCCATGTTCCAACATCATCAAAGGATCATCTATCCCAATCACAAAAACACCTTAGATTCCCCAATGGTCAAATCCTTGATTGTTTAGGAGTCCTTCATAATGTTATTGTGATGGTTGATGATCTCAAGATCTTCCTAGATTTCCATATCTTTGACCTTCCTGGACTTTCCTTTCATCTTACCTTTATCAGAAGGCCGATCATGAGAATCTTGGAGAACACAATAGGAAATGAGAAGCTTGGTAAAGATTATCTACCCGTTTGGTCTTCCCGACCTCTCATCAAAGGGTTAGAATCCAAACCAGTTCTTGATCCAAGGGGTGAGCTTATGACAATCTCGCTAATAGCCATGACTCATTCAAGCCTTAAGGATGACTTGAAATGTCATGAGAAAGAAAGTGCTCACCCACTCCTTGAAAGGGAGAATGATGTCAATAAGCATGGAAGTTATTCCCCGATCTTCCAATTAAATCCATGCTCAATTGAGAAATCTCCCAAATCAATCCTTCCCTCTACTATGACTACACACATGATCTACAACCCCTTCATTCTTCTTGTTTCTAAAATCTTTGCAAGGATGGTTGTAGATGTGTTTGTTTACCACAAATTTTGCAAATCTCGTAGTGGTTTTGGTCTTGAGGATAGGTTCGAAAATGTTGGAGTTGAAGGGGAAACCGCTTCACCAACATGAGTTACAACTTGAAGGTTTCCCAAAGACAAGCTTGTGTCTTAAAATTAAGCACTTTTGGGAGCTAACCCAAGTCTTGTTCCTTTCCATTAAAAGTTGACTGTTAAATATATATATATATGAAACAAAATAAATATTTTTATTTTCCTAAAAATCTAAAATAAATAAAATTACTTTGTAAAAAGAGATTAAGGGAATATTTGTGAAAGTGTTCCTTCGGGTATTTTTGTCACTAACCATTTCAGGTTTGAACAAAAAGAACGATGAAGCAAAACACAAGGTATGTCCAACTAAACATCCTTCAATAATGAAGCACATTTAAAAGAAAATTTCACATCCTAGACTTGGATTTTCACATTGTAAAATGTTGCAAAATCCAAGTATGAGGGAGTGGATTTCTCTAAGAAATTTATATCATGCTTCATTCTTAATTTTTTTTGGTTGTCTTTATCTTGCTTTCTCTTTATATACCTTGCTCATCTTGCCAAGTCATATAAAAAAACCTACAAATGCTCATCTGGTTCACCATCCATGATCCTGTCTCATTTTTGAATTTCTGGCTGTCTTCATGCTTCCTGGTTCTGTTATGAGTATGCTTTGGTTTGGGAGTAGTGCGCATACTCCTATAAGCTCTTTAAATTAAGCATGGTGCTCAGGTTAAATAGTCTTCCTTAATCAAATTAGACATGGTGTCAAGTTTGATTAATGAACCTAAAGTAAACTTGTAAGGAATTTGGTTGTGCTCTTGGACTAACCAATGCATGATAACTTCAAAATTTTGGTGCTTAAGTCATGAGATCTTTCATAGAGATAAATCAAGGGTTGAGGTAGTAATGAAATAATCTTGCAGATCTTTGCCTCAACCTTGCTTAACTTTTAAAGAATTTGTGAACAATGAGGGAGCATCTCTTTCTATGCTAAAATGTTAAAGCCAACTTTCCTATAGCATAGAAGATGTCCTCTATTTCTATGACAATAATGCCCCTGCTTCGAATCATATGTGAATTCCTTCGGGTATGTGTTGTCCACTAATCCTTTGCAGGAGAGAAGCAATGAATGGAGAAAAAGGGTCTGAGTACAACGCGATGATTCACAGAAGAAAGACCATTCGTCATAATCAATGTCATGACGCAAGGAATCGTCACGCTTCGAGATTACAGCTGCAACACCTTTAAAGGTAAATGGTCAATAAAGTTTACATGAGCATGAAATTCCTGAGCAAGAAACTGATATGATAGATTTTGTTCTTAATCTCAAATTAGAACTAAAATCTACATGTTTTAACTTTTTTGTTCAAATTTCGAAAAGGACCTTAGAAATGGCCTAGACTTAGCCTTGACTCCCCCCTCATGAAAGGTCGGCCCATTTGGCCTCTAAAGTGGTTCGGCCGAACCTCTCTTTGGGCCAAACAGCCCGAAACTTCATGAGCTGACTCACCTGACCCGAACAAGTTCGAAACATGGCTCTTTCATTCAAAATCTTTCAAAAAGCGTTCGGCCGATCATGTTTCGAACTAGTTCAAACACCCCGCTGCACAGAAACGTCGGGCCAACACTCCCCTTTGGTTTTCATCGCGATCCGAGCGAAAACGAAGGCCCTAAACATTGTTTCTCTTGTTCTTAACCTCTCCCTCTCCTTCCTCCTCTTACCTTGAAATTCTTCACCACCAGTAGAAATTCCATCTCCTCTTGCTTCCCTTCTTACCTTCCTTAACCTCACCATGGTTCCACCAAGAAGAAGAGCGATATGAAAAAGTTTCTACGTGTTATTTCCAAAGAAAGCTTTACCAACTTATAAGAAAGAGTTTCTGAGGAGAGAATGGTGTGTCTTGGTCATGAAGATAGCTTTAATGATCTTCGCATTATCACTAATGCAAAGTTCAAATGCTTATCCACAGCCATTGAGAGAGAGGATCTCCTTGCCTCTCCTTCTCCTTAGTAATCCTCTAGAGTCATCGGCACAACCTGCCTCATGGCCCTAATAAAAGAGAGCATGAAGAGATGCTTGTCATCCATTATGCTAAGGACCTTCTCTTTCCATCTTCTCCCGTGGATCACCTTAGCCCTTTATAGCAACAAGATATTTAGGCATGAGAGTATGCCACTCTTGAATCAATGAACACATGCCTAAAGTTATCAATGACAAATAAAACTCTTGGTTATGCTGGTATCTTACCCCAGCAAAACCCCTGCATTTGATCTTTCTCTGTCCTGTGTCACAGTATGCGCTGAAACAAGTATGGGGGAGGTCGGTCGACACTCCAACTTGTCAAAACACCAAAAGGATCACTGAATCACGCTGAGCACATCCATGACACGTACTAGAAAAAAATTGGACCAAAATGGCCACTTTTGTGGTTCGGCCGAACCATGTTGGAGGCCAAAATTCAGAAAGTTCAGATTACATCAACATTCAGAGGTAAGAGATCTAAATGCAGAGTTTGAAGTGGCCAAACGGCTCCGAAGACGTTTGGCCGAACGTGCTTCTAGGGCCTGGACCCACCAGCCAGCATCCGTTCAACTTCAAACGTCTATTCTGACTGGTTTGACATGTCTCTCCCCTTTTCTTATATGCTTTTCTTTTGTTTACTCATTTTCTCTTTTAATAAAAATGAAATAAAAATAATTTATTCTTGAAAGTAATGACTTATTTAATTTCTCTTATAGTAATAATAATAAAAAATATTAACAAAAAAATATTAAAAAAAATTAATAATCATAAAATAAAATAAAATTTTATTTCTTCATAAAATAAATTGCTTAGTTTATTTCCCTTTTAATATTGAATAAAAACAAGAAGATCGTATTTGAAACTAAAATTTGAAAAGTGACATGATCTATGACGTTCTGAGGGTAAAAGCGTCATAAAGACGAATTCTTGCTTTTGCTTATACTAGTGGGAAAATATCTTGATAGGGAATCATATTGACTAAGTTATTGATTAATGTGATATAGTTCTCGACTTATGATTCATACCCTATCTATTTAAGGTTCTTGGAGATTAACTTTTGAAAACGTCATAAAACCATAATGTCACTACTCCTCTATAGTGAGAAAATTCCTACCAAAGCCATATATGCTCTTTCATGATATAAGCTTTCTACATAAGCTGCTCGCTTTGTGTTGAGTTTGGTCAAGTTTTGTGACCCTTGTTGAGAGACTTATCATGCTCCCAAGATCAAGATCACGTACACACCACATATACATGTTGCTTCTATAGTGGAAGTACGCAGAAACATGCCTTACATTCTCCACATAGATTCATGCTCTAGTAGAAAAATCTCTCTCTAGTATAATAATAGTAAATGAGACATAGACTATGCAAAATTATGAAAAATATATATATAAAAAAATGAATGAAATGATAAGCGCATCAAAGCTCATAAAAAATGATGATTAGCATATCAAAGCTCATAGAAAAATAAAGATAGCTATGTCTCAAAATAATAAGTTAGGAAAGAGAGATCTTATAAAGGAGTTTTGATCATTCGCCATGTGTCCACACACTTGCACATCTTGATCTAAGAGTATGACATTTCTCTCCTTGGATCCGGAATTTGACTTTACAATATATGCAAGGTAAGTTTGCTACATTGTTTATCCCTACCTAAGCTCCACATAAGCCTTTTAGAAGTAGGAAGATAAAAAGAAGGCAAACTTCAAACATATGCCTTGGTGAGGAACCATACACCTTATGAGTGATCTAGAGTACTATAAGAGGAGTAAGATGACTTATGAGCGTTCTTTTGAAAAATTTATCAAAAACTTCAAGTACTAAAATATGATTTGGGAAAGATGACTTTGCCTTGAGAGCAGTTCCATTTCTCAACTTCTCAAGGATATATGTTAGCCAATACCACATATCTCATTGGTATGACAAAATGTCTTGAATGAATCTATATGTTTGCTTTATACTTTGAATAACATAGTCTTGTTATCTTTTAACCTTTACTCGAGGACGAGCAAAGAGGTAAGTATGGGGGATCTTGTTGACCGTAATTAAGAGCTATTTTGTCACCATCAAAACACCGTCAACATCCTCATTTTCAAAGGAAAACAAACATAACCTGAATATATTGTGCCAAATAATTGGTTCCACATGTCCCTTGACTATTTGATGCAGGTACTGACAAATGGGGTCTTTTGGGAGCCAGTGGGCCCACTTGGGGGGTCGGCCGACCACCCTATGGACCCACTTGGCATCCTTAGCCCCCATGATCCATGGAACACCCTCAAGAAGACTCTCTACCCTTGGATCCAAGTGTGTTCACCTCCCAATGGTCCAGATTCACAGCACAAGGATCCATGGGCCCACATCAAGAAGATTAGCATGACAAATCAGCTCAGAACCAACATCTAAAGCATATGACAGGTGGGACCAGCACCCAGGAGACAGAGGTGGGCCAGATCCCACTATAGGGATTCGGCCGAACCTCTAGTGGGGCCAATCAGGCCCCACTTAGCCCCCTAAGTATTGGGCCATCTTCTAGAAGACACAGGAGGGCCCATAGGCCAATAGGGGATTTAGCTGAATCACCCTAAGGCGGTTTCACCTCCCCACCGACTCCCTGCATGCCTCCATGCATCCACTTGATCACCCTCGTTGATCTAGGTCGGTTTTTATGACGGTTTGATCCTATGGTGGATGATGGAAGTGGCGCGGATCGCTGACGTGGCACCGGAGTAGCCCCTACTCCACCTCTAGCTATAAATAGACCCCCTAGGCCCTCACTCTCACTCGTGCCTTATTGGAGAAACTACTCCTTAGTATCTTAGCGGAGCTCTGTAGTAGTGCTATGCTAGTTGGAGGAGAGTGAGGAGCGCCTGGAGGAGAGTCGGGCCTGTCTGGCGTCTTCTCCGAGTTGTACCTCAGCGGATGCGAGTTTCTTGTAAGTTTAGCACTTGTAAGTGACTTCTTCTGAGTTCTTTATAGTATTCAGTGTTCTAAATCTGGTTTAGCTGTTATACAACTTTTCATGCTTGATCATTGCTTTACTTTAAGTAGAGTGCTTTAGTCTTTAGTTGGGGTTAAAGTAGTAAGAATAGTGTAGACGTGGTGTCTATACTAGATCTTACCTTTGTAAACCGCTTATCGCGCGGATTGTTTGTGGATGCTAGTAGGTAGTGACAGCCCTATCTAGTCCTCGTATTCCACCACGTGTGTAAGATAAGTTCTTAAAAGGTAAGGCTTCAATACAACGTGACGGTGTAGTTCGGTTAGAGTTTTGCCTTCTTTCTGATCTATCCCGTCGCCTCCTGCAAGAGAGGGGCCAATAAGGCCAGTATAACCAGATATCCCTTGTTAGACATCTGTGCTATATTGAACCTCTCAACCCAGTTATCATAGTCTCCCTTGATCCATCATAGGACATATCTTTAATCCTAGTTAGATCACTATCGTTCCCTGAGGAAAATACGATACCTGGAATACTCCCGGTGAAGTTCTACATCGGTATAATCTGTGCGCTTGCGGATTTATCCAATAGTCATAAGAAATACCAACACTGGCGTGCGACCAGGGCTCTGGCCCTAACAAACGGAGCAATACACTCCCTTCCCGCCTCGTCAGAGAAGCGAAGGGTCAAGCACTGTGTAAGACTTCCGAATAAGCCCTTAGGAGGAAAAATCTCCCTCCTAAGGCCTTGGAGGCTAACCCGGCGGGTGCGCTCGTGCGCACCCACCGGAATCTGAAAAACTAGCCAACCACCATAAGCGCTCTCGGAAGCCTCTGGTGTAGTCCTTAACTATATCAGAGCCTCGGGGGCTACTGTCGGATACCTAGAAATAGGGTACCCAATTTAACAGACTCACAAAAACAAAAATCATCATCATGGGCTCTTCTGCCTCGCCCGAGCTGAGGTGGCGTCATCCATGACGTCCCCACCGTCGGAGGTCTCGCCGCCACCAACAGTCAGGGACGCCCTAGCCCATGTAGTCAAAAGGTCCACAGTGCCCTCCGTCCTCAGGGATGGGGTTCGAGGCATGAGCCGCCATGCCAACCTCTGTTCACCCTGCGGTACAAGGACCTGTGCTGCCTAACCAGCGACCTCCGTGAACTACACCCGCGCCATGCCTCCAATGGACACTCCAACAAGGATTAGGGCGTCATCGGCCCTGTATGACAAAACACGGGGGTGTCTGGTCCTGTGCGACCAGCCTCAGCCCACGCCTAGGTAAGGGAGTAGCGGAGTTCCCGATCACAAGGCGCATGGCTACAGTACAACCAGGGCGAACAAGATCCGGACATGCGTCCACTAGAGCAATCTTCCTCAAGAAGGAAGACAGAATGAAGACAAAGCTCCCCCTCGGCAGCAGCCCAAGCCGGGCCCACGTTCACTCCCCCTCTCTCTACTGTACTCCTCCTTCTCTCCCTACGTATAAAGGGAGAGAATGGACCTCTTGACACAAAAAGCGTCGAATGTGCGAACACCTCGGGCTTATACCCGAACTCGATTTCCAAGGTGTGCCAGTCGATTTGACCAGTTAATCGACAAGGACGATAACTAGAACAAGGTTGAACGAGACGACATCGATGCGCCCAAACGTCAAAGCTCAACTTGATCCAAACGCGGAACTTGCGAAGGCGACGGAGGTCGTGTAAATGCAACCCGTCAAGACGCCGTAAGAACTCGTGAATAAACTAGAACTAGTACAATAAAAGTAGATGCTGGAAAAGTAATAGATTGTATTTGATTGATTGATTCTCTTGTTTACATCGCCCCTGGGTACATATTTATACTCCAGTAAAGGAGTTGTAAACAGACACGACTCATGCCTAAACAACACTCCTACATTTAAGGAAATAAAAACGACTCGTGCAAGAGTTGGACTCAAACTAAAACAATAATACCAGACTAAAACTGCCAGTTTCCTTATCCGTCTCCCTTACGATAAAACTTTCCATCAGCAGATTCCTTCAACCCGCACTTTCCTTCTACTATCATCGGCACCTTCTTGTTGACGTCATCTGCATCATCTCGCATCCATCGGCAACATTTCCGATCGGCAATGTTTCCTGTTTCATCGGCAACACCTCCTTATTGGAAAACACATCTTTCACCCTTAATGCTTCCTCGATCAAATTCACCATCGGTGACTTCATCTGCCTTCATCGGTAACCTGATTAGTGGTGTCTCGATGCCGATGAGGAACAACGTTTTACCTTCTTGCCGATCAACGCACTTGGTCCAATATTGACCCGTACGAAAAACGGTGTCAACACATGCCCCCCAATTTCGGAGTATAAAATATCTTATGTACCGAAATTTGCTCTGTTGTAATCTTTTCCCTCCAAAAATACCTACGCCATCATCTTGATTACCGCGCACCACCTCCGTAAATTACCATCAACTCCCGTAACTGAAGCGCCAACAGTTACAAATCCCTCGATCACCGCGCAAATCCATTGCGATATCCTTCCATATCTCTGCCCAGTAAAAAGAAAACTCGAAAATGCCCCTTGACCTAGCCCTATAAAGATTACCATCCGTCTTTCTTTTCACCCTAAGCTCACATCTTCATCCTCATTTTAACGGCGTCCTCGAAGAACACTCCGGCAACCAATCCACCGGCGGTTTCCCCTTCATCAAGAGGCACGATCCCTCGCAAGAACCCCTTCAATGGCGATCAACTTCACAGCTTCCGCGGTAATCTTCCTTATCCCATTGCTGAATACACTGCAGTTTTATCTTTCTGCATCAATTTACAGTCCCCCCTCTTTTTTTCTTTTTTCCTGCTTTTCTTGGATCTCTAGGAGATGCGCAACAAGATAGTGATTCCTACGATCAGGAGCATCTCTGCTGTTTTGGCCCAATGGAGAATGCCGATCCAACCAATCTAATCAACGTAGAAACCAATCACATCCCTTTTAGATCCGAGCATTTTGATCTAGGGTTGTGGGCAGACACCTTCCGTTCTTGGCCTAAACCTACCAAAGGATGGAATAACTGGTACCTCAGGATAGCCATATCACAACAATTATACTGGTCAGAACACAACGTCAAGCAATGCATTAGACTGTCCATTGCTGATATGGCCAAGAACGAGAACATGATGATAGCTGCTTCTTACTTCTGGTCTGACACAATGAACACATTTCTATTCAGACACGGACCAGCCACCCCCACACTTGCCGATGTACATATGCTCACCGGCCTTGACGTCTCCTCTGCGGATCCTGCTACTCTCTTCCATAGGAAGTCCGAGCTTCGGGTAAGCACCCGCAACATCGGTGGTTGGAACGGATACATCCAAGAGTATCAGAAGACTGGATCGGTAAGCCAGAGGGAGCATGCTACCTTACTCAACATGTGGTTGGAAAAGTTCGTCTTCTGTGGCAGAACAGTTGGACCCACCAACATGTATCTCCTAGCAGTAGAGCTCCTGACAAGCGGAGGATTCTGCGAACACATGGTGGATAAGTACCCATGTATGTTCAGTTTTGATGATGACTGATTGCCCAACACGTGAGTGTTTCAGTTTGAGTGGCTTAATCTAACCTCTGCGAAAGCAGAAACATGTGCTTGTCTATCGACTTGTGGTGTGCAGGTGCTATGCCTAGTGACAGTGGTCAATGGCGTGGAGAAGGTCGAGTAGAGGCTTGCCGTGCCGATGGACTAAGAGCGGTGAAGGGCGGAAGCGGGGCTCGGACTGAGGGACCATGGGCGTCAGCGGACTAGCTATGGTGGCTAGTACTTGGCACCGGCGAGTGCGAGAAGACATGGAAGTAGACCGAGTCGACCATGTCAAGACGGTGGATGCGCAAGTCGAGCGGAGGCTCAGGGGACTCGGAGTTGGACCGGGCGAAGACAAGGTGGCTCGAGTCGAGTGGTTTGGTGGTTTGGGCCTCAAAACCATCCGAGGACGGTTTCCGACTTTGGGCCTCAAAACTCGGGGTTCGGTAATTGAGCCCAAAGCTACCGGTGGCGGGTTTCCTGGGTTTGGGCCTCAAAACCTAGGCGGAGCTTCCGAGGAAGCGGGGATGCCACGTGGCGGAATCTTGGAGGTTGTGTCGAGGCGACGGCAACTCCCGGCAGGAAGAGGGGCCGTCCATTCAAAATACGGGAGATATTTTCTGGAGCTTGGGCAGCAATGCTTAGGCTAGGTAGTTCACTCAATGTATCTAGGGGGGTCTTTGGGAAATAGCCAAAGCCCGATAAGTAGGGGGTGAAGGGGTATCCCTCATCCCATCTCTTGCATTACTCTTTCTCCCACCTATTCCTAGGTTTTCCCTTCCCTAGTTTCTTCTTGCTTGAGATCCACCGTGTCACCGGTGTAAGAACTTGTGATTGTTGTGAGGAATCGGAGGCCGGAACCTCCGTAAGCAATGGTGGCTTCGCTTTTGTGATCGTGTCCCCCGTCTTGCTTGTGTTCTTCACGTTTTGCTTTTGCTCCCTCTATTCCCGAGATGATTTCTCTTTGTAGGGAGTAGCTCCTGCAAATCCGTTTGAACCAAGTTGTTCGTGTTCGTGACGAGCATCTTTGCACCGAAGGAATTCTCCTCAAACCTCACGAGTGTGTAGATCAGGCGATTTCTTTGCGGTGTTCTTCGTTCTTGCCCGTTTTCCTCCCAAATCCTCGTTTCCCTTTAATTCTCACCAAATTGAGCAATGATTTCTTCGGGATAGCTCCTCCATAGCACTAGAATCATGCTTACCAAGTTGGGTTGCTAGTGGAGAACATTTGCTCAAGATTTGGGAAGATTTGGTGGTGAGAAAAACGATTTTCGCGGTCACTGCACGTTTGTCGGGGGCGTCGGACGCTCCGAGGGTTTGCGTCGGACGCTGGTACGTGCTGACGTCAGCGCCCATCGCCTTGCTTATCTGTGTCCTTCGGTTTTTGTGTCGGGCGCTCTCTAGAGTCCGTTGCCCAGCGTCCGTCGCGTGGCGTGCGCTGTTCTGTTTTGTTTTGCTCTCTGGAAGGCCGACGGACGTTCGTCCAAGCATCTGTCGCCTCAGCAGTTCTTCAGCTTCTGTTAGGATTTCTGGAAGGCCGACGGATGCTCGCCTAAGCGTCCGTCGCCAGCGTCCGACGCCCTGCCCTGGAGCGTCCGTCGCCCTGCTGTCCAACGTCCAACGCCTGTGTTTTGGGCTGTTTCGCTTGGGGTTCTTGCCTCTTTCTCATAGGGGTTGAGAACTCATTCTTGGGGGTTTCCAGCAAGTTTTCCACCACTGTCGGTGAGCTTTCACTTGTTCGTTGCTCGGGGGAGGTTGAGCACCCAGCAACTGGGTGTGTTTTTGGGAAGAGTGGCCCGAATATTTCGAGAGAAATTTGAGGCTCCCATTCACCCCCCTCTGGTCGTCGTTCTTGGTCCTTCAATTGGTATCAGATCCGGTTAAGGATCAATCCACCTTACACGGTTCTTGATCCGCGAAGGCGACATGGAGAGAGGTGCTGGCAAACCTTCGTTCTTCAATGGAACAAACTTCGCCTATTAGAAGGTGCGCTTGTCTGCTTACCTCCAAGGGCTTGATACGAAGTATTGGGAGATTTGAGAGAGTGCTGACTATGTGGTTCTTGGCGCTCAGATTAATGAGCTAAAAATCACGCAACATGCATCAAATGCAAGAGCCCGTAGCATCCTCTTCTAGATTTTGTCTCTTCCTGAGTTTGAGAGAGTTTCGAGTCTCACTACGGCATGGGAGATCTGACAAACACTTGTGCGATATCATGAGGTAACACTCAGATCAAGTCCAGACTCTTCGACACGTACCGTAGAGAGTACGAGAACTTTTCTCAGTTGGTCGGCGAATCTGTTGATGGGATGTTCACTTGCTTCCAATCTATCGTCAACAAGATGCGTGCTAATCGAGCCAACTTGCCTTATGATGATCATGAGATGGCTATCAAGGTTTTGCATGCTCTTGATCGGAAGGTGTGGGAGATGAAGGTGGCTGCCATTCAGGAGTCACCGGGCTATGATGCCTTGACCGTGGACGAGCTGTTCAACAAGCTCAAGTCCTCGGAGATTGACTACCAGACCTGGGCCAAGCTTGAAAACCCGTCGAAACCATCTATGACATTGGTTTCTAGCCCCGGCGGTATGTCTTCTTCCTCCTCTAACCATTCACACTCTTTGCTCGCTTTGTCTTTGATTTCTGTGGCAGAGGATCAAGTGGAGGCTCTTGGAGATGATGAGCTGGCTTTGGTCATCACCAAGTTCTCACAGTTTCAAAACAACCGTTTGAACCGTCGGCGTGGTGGCTCAGCCAAGTGGTGCTACCGTTGCGGTGATGAGGATCACTTCATCGCCATCTGCCCCAAGAAAGCTGCGTGCGACTTCACCAAGCGCAAGGACAAGCGCGAGCACTACTTCGAGGACAAGCACAAGCCCAAGGGTGGATACCACCGAAGGTCCTCCAAGAAGGTGATCGACAAGGTGAAGGCCAAGCACCGAGCCTTCCTCGCCTCCCTCAGCGACATCGATGCCTGCTCCGACGGAGGTGCTTCTTCGAGCGATGATGAGTCCAAGGGAAAGGTTGAGGACAAGCTCAATGGCCTATGCTTCTACGCGGACGCCAAGCACGGTGGCTTTTGCACCATGGCGATTGAAGAAGGTAAGGTCGGGAAGCGAAAGGATGGCCGCGACTACGACTACGACTCCGACACACCCGAGGTACCACCCACCTTCGCATCCCTCTCTCTCTCGAGATTGAGTCTTTGAACGACACCTTGATGAGTCAGGATTCTTTGCTCAAGCGTGCCGCGTGCGAGAGGAACGATTTCAAGGCTAAGTATCTTAGCACGTTGCATGAGCTAGAGTTTGCTAAGGCGTCAGTGGTGGTTACCGAGGAGGTAGAGTGTGATGCTTGTGCCATGCACATGTCTAGTCTTGTCACTCTCCAGGACAAGTATGGCACTCTACTTGAGGAGGTCAGTGAGCTGAAGGCTAGGCCTAGCTTACTTGGTGAGTGCAAGTCTTGCTTAGGCTTGCGTTTTGAGCTGGCACAAAGAGATGCTAGGATTGTTGTGCTAGAGAAGGTCAGCTCAGATAGCACTAGAGAGTCAGAACGCTTTGATGCTTTGGAGCTTGAGATCGGACACGACCAGATGCGTACCGAGGAAGAAAACACATACCTTTGGTCCATCTTGAGCTAGGTGTCTTGCCGATAGCCGCAGTTTGGGATGATGCTCAGCCAATGCAAAAGGGCTGGCAGCATGGGAGTAGGCTTTGCTATAGGTGGGAAGGACGATAGCATGTTCGGTAAGATCGGTGAGTGTAGTGGTTTGAGCGAGAATGAGAAACCCACCACAACTCCCAAGCTTACCAAGATCACTCCACCTAAGCCTACCGACCCCTCTGAGTTTCCTGTGAGAGATGGTGTGTTTGAAGAGCCACCCAAAACCACTCCACAGAAGCAAGTGTGGATTGCAAAACCGAACCATCTTCGCAACCCACTTGACACACTACCAGACATCTCTAGTGATCCCCTTCCTAAGAAAGCTAGAGCCACCCAACCCAACAAGAGAGTGCCTACCAAGAGTGTGGTGAGGTACCATTGCGAGTATTGTGAGCGGGATGAGCACTTGGCTGAGTTTTGCTTTAGGAGGAAGAGAGATGATCGGAGGCAGGTTGAGTTGAACAATTGGGACATGTACCACCCACGAGTTGGGGTGCGTGAACCGGAAGTTCGGAGGCGCACTACTATGCCTAGAGGTACAATGCCTCAAGGTGCTAGGCCTCAGGAGGCGAGACAACGTGGTGGTCGTGCCCGGCAGGGTACCGGTCGTGACCCATACAACTATGGGCCTCGTGGCGGTGGTTTTACTCCACCCTTCATTAGCGGACCACGTTTTCCCCATCGTGGTGATCGCTATCCTCCCATGGGACAGTAGATGTTTGGTTTTTCTCCTAACCCATTCTTTGGGCAAGTGGGACAACACTGGTATCCTTCACAGTTTACTAACCCCAGTGTTGGTCCATTTGCTCACCCTATGTCTTTTTATTGATGTAGGAAGGAGGACTGGAGGAGACTTGGCTTGTGGATTCCGGATGCTCACGCCATATGACCGGAAGTGCCAAGTGGTTCTCCAGCCTCGACCCCGTGCACCACACCAAGTATATCACATTCGGGGATAAGAGTAAAGGTAAGGTTGTCTCCCGAGGGTCGATCCGAGTGAACTCTTCTTTTGTCCTCAAGGATGTTGCTTTGGTTGCGAATTTGCATTTTAACCTTCTTTCGGTTTCGCAACTCCTTGATGATAGTTTTGAAGTGAGTTTTAAGCCTAATCTCTCTCGGATTTTGGACTCTCGTGGTGAGCTTGTTTGCTGGATTTTACCCTTCGGGAAGGTTTTTCGTTCGGATTTTACTATCTCTTCCGGACCTTCTCGTTGTCTTCTTGCCAGTTCTTCTTCCAAGCTTTGAAAGTGGCATAGGAGATTGGGACATTTGAGTTTTGACTTGCTTGCAAGGCTTAGCTCAATGGACCTTATCTAAGGATTGCCAAAGCTGAAGTTTGAGAAGGATTTGGTTTGCCATCCTTGTAGGCATGGCAAGATGGTTGCCGCTTCCCATCCTACTGTGACTGAGGTCATGACGACTCGACCCGGCGAGCTCTTACACATGGACACAGTTGGTCCAGCTCGGGTCAGGTCGGAAGGAGGGAAGTGGTATGTGGTTGTAGTCGTTGATGACTACTCGAGATACTCTTGGGTGTTTTTTTGGAGAGTAAGGATGAGGCTTTTCCACTTGTTCGAGATCTGATTTTGAGATTGCAAAATGAGCTACCTAAGAATGCCATGAGACTATCCGTAGTGACAATGTCACAGAATTCAAGAATGCTCAATTTGCAACTCTTTGCTCTTCTTTGGGTCTCGATCACCAGTTTTCCTCACCTCACACTCCCCAGCAGAACGGTGTTGTTGAGCGCAAGAATCAGACCCTAGTTGAGATGGCCAGGACAATGCTCGATGAGCATAGGACTCCTAGGCGTTATTGGGCCGAAGCACTCAGTTCTGCTTGCTATGTTTCCAATCACATTTTTCTCTGAGCTTTCAAGAAAAAGACGTCTTACGAGCTGCGATTTGGGAGACCACCCAAGGTAAGTCATCTACAGGTGTTTGGGTGCAGGTGCTTCATCCTCAAAAAGGGCGGTAAGTTGGATAAATTTGAATCACGGTCTTCTGACGGTATCTTTCTTGGTTATTCTACTCACTCTCGTGCTTATCGTGCACTTAACCTAGAAACTAACCGAGTGATGGAGACTTGTGAGATTACATTCGATGAAACTATGCCCTGTGTTTCCACTGCTTTTGAGCTTGCAGGTGACGATGAGGTGAACACTAGCATTTTTGTGGAGGAGCAGGATGATGCCGATTGGGGTGATCCCGAGCCAACTCCACTGGCTGCCCCCGTTGAC
This sequence comes from Microstegium vimineum, assembly GCA_022036555.1. Classification (NCBI taxonomy): domain Eukaryota; kingdom Viridiplantae; phylum Streptophyta; class Magnoliopsida; order Poales; family Poaceae; genus Microstegium; species Microstegium vimineum. The sequence continues at coordinate 33,253,887 of CM039135.1, forward strand.
CCTGCGACGTCCACTTCAGCTCACGGTCCTGACCTGACAACTTCCTCTACATGGGGGCCATTCGAGCAGCTTCCTCAGTCCGTGCCCGTTGCACCTGAGGGAGCTCCAGCTGCTGTTGAGGGGGAGGCCACTTCATCCAGGCAGGCTCCCCGCCACATTCAGCAGCAGCACCCGCCGGAGAACATCATCGGCGACATTGACCGTCGAGTGACAAGGTCCAGGTCCTATATCTCTCACTTTGCTCATTCGGCTTTTGTTGCTTCTTTTGAGCCCCGAGATGTTGGACACACTTTGATGGATCCAGATTGGGTTAATGCCATGCATGAGGAGTTAGAAAATTTTGAGCAAAACCGCGTTTGGGTCTTAATTCCTCCACCACCTAGTTGCCATCCCATAGGTACCAAATCGGTTTTCAAAAATAAACAAAGTGAAGATGGGGTGGTAGTGCGCAACAAGGCTAGGTTGCTAGCTCAAGGCTTTTTTCAAAAGGAGGGAATAGACTACGAGGAAACCTTTGCTCCCATAGCTCGTTTAGAAGCCATTAGAATCCCTCTAGCTTTTGCGGCTTCTAAGGGTTTTAAACTTTTTCAAATGGACGTTAAAAGTGCTTTCTTAAACGGCTACATAGAGGAGGAAGTCTATGTTAAACAACCTCCCGGTTTCGAAAATCCCAAGTTTCCAAACCATGTTTTTAAACTTCACAAAGCTTTGTATGATTTGAAACAAGCACCTAGAGCATGGTATAATAGGCTAAAAACTTTTTTGCTTGCTAAGGGCTTTAAAATGGGATCGGTAGATAAGATGTTGTTTCTCCTCAAGCAAGGCAAAGACACTCTTCTTGTCCAAATATACGTGGATGATATTATCTTTGGTGGTTCTTCTCATGCTCTTGTTGCCAAGTTTGCAGATCTTATGAGCAGGGAATTTGAGATGAGCATGATGGGAGAGTTGACTTTCTTTTTCGGGTTGCAAATCAAGCAAACCCGGGAAGGGACGTTTGTGCACCAAGGCAAGTACACGAAGGATATCTTGAAGAAGTTTGACATGGGCGAGGCAAAGCCCCTCTCAACGCCTATGTCAACCACTACTGCCTTGGATGCGGACGAGGAAGGAGAGGCAGTAGACCAGATCGAGTACCGAAGCATGATCGGGTCGCTTCTGTACCTGACGGCGACCCGGCCAGACATTCAGTTCGCCGTTTGCCTCTGTGCACTTTTTTAGGCGTCCCCACGGACTTCGCATAAGCATGCGGTGAAATGCATCATGAGGTACCTGCGATTCACTCTCGAATTTGGACTTTGGTTTTCCACCTCTTCCTCTCTTGTGCTTTGCGGTTACTCTGACGCTGACTTTGTCGGATGCTGTCTCGATCGGAAGTCCACTTCTGGGACTTGCCAGTTTCTCGGGTCTTCGTTGGTTTTTTGGTCTTTTCGCAAACAATCTAGCGTGGCACAGTCGATGTGCGAAGCTGAGTACGTTGCCGCTGCTAGTTGTTGCTCTCAGTTGATTTGGATGATTGCCACTTTGAGAGATTTCGGTCTTGAGCTTACTAAGGTGCCTCTGCTTTGTGATAGCACGAGTGCAATTAGTGTGGCTAAAAATCCAGTGCTTCATTTGAAGACCAAGCACACTAAGGTCCGCTTTCAATTTTTGCGTGATCACTACGAGAAGGGCGACATTGACCTCCGGCATGTCGAGACCCAAAACCAGCTTGCGGATATTCTCACTAAGCGTTTGGATCAAGCTGCGTTTTCTCGCCTTCGGGGCGAGTTGGGTGTTTGCTTTCCTTTTTAGAGGAGGAAAGTTTTGTGTATCATAGTTCTTTTTGATTCTTTTTGTCTTTTCCTTGTCCTTCTTCTCAATTGGTGTCTTGTTAGTGTTTAGCTGGTGTCAATGCATTTTGCATCTCATTTGCATTTGTGACATAGTTCATTTTAAGCTTCATACATATAACCAATATAATGAATCTATGCTCTGTTTGAGGTGCTTTATGTGTCTATGGTGCTGCCTAACTTATACTCTTCTTGATCTATATGATATGCAATAGAGCTAAGTTAGAAAAGCTTTAAAACTGAATAATGGCACTAGAATGTGTAGGCTTTTGAAGATCCTTCTTGGCTGTCTTGTATATAGCTTGTATCTATGTCTCTTCATTGTTTCATTCACTACCTTTGAGCACCATGATTAATATCTAAAATGAAATTGCTCTCTGATTTGTGAATTAGAAAGATCGAGTTGGGTCTGCATTGTGAGCACTTCACCGTGTGTTCGAGACTGCTTCCCATATGGGTCGATACTTGAGCGGTGTCGTGTATGACCAAAACCGGTGTGTCAAGTCCTTTGACTTCGCCCGGTTGGTAAACAGTGGCATCACTTTGCTGACAACCACTCGCATACAACTTAAATGTGCCTAAAACTGAAATTGGCAGCAAAGCTCTAAAATTTGAAAAATTCATTCAGTTGGGTCATTGGCTTGTTGTATGAACTTTGCTAGGGATAGTTTTACTTGCTATACATGAGATTGCTTTGAGATAGATCCTATCTTGTTTGCCATGTCTAGTTGTCTCTAGGAGGTGATACCCATTCCTTGCTCACACATGTAATGCTCTCTAAAATAGCTTCTAAAGTGATCTTAAGCTCAAATTGATTCTTTGTTGGGCACGTAGAGCTTTTCCTATTCTCACAGGATCACATCACTTAGAGTATCTATTCATTGTCTTAGCTCTAAGTATGAAGCTTTTGCACTATTTTTTCATTTAATGACATTTGTAGCCGGGTCTTGAGTTGTTGATGTTTGATGAGCTACATGTGTCAATAAGGGGGAGAGATATGCATTTCATTCCATTTTCAGCCATCTACTTCCAAGGGGGAGAAAGAGTGCATCTCATTGGTTTAGAGCTCATTTGGTATCTTGAGTGTGTTTTTGCCCAGGGGGAGCTTTTGCTAGATGTGTTGAGCCTTTGCCTCTTCTGGAGGGTCTAGCTTGCTTTGTTGCCTCCGACAGGTTTTGATTGTTTCTTGAGCATTAAGGGACATAAGTGGTTTCAATTGGTATCTTTTGAGCTCCCTTAGTGCTTAATTTGGTTTTCTGAGCTTTGAGAGTTTGTGATTAGTATCTTGGACTTGCTAGCGGTGTTCAGCTCGTTTCTTCCTCTTCTTGAGGGCTAGCTTTGTTTTGCTTGGTTGCATCGAGCCGTTGCCCATGTGCTTTTGTTTGTCATCAGTAAGTGGCTTTGTCATGAAGTGTTTTTTTGAGGATGCTTGTAATTGGTATCATGTTTTCTTCTCTCAAGTGACCCCGTTTTGGCTTTTGTAGCTTCTTGGTCATTTGGAGAGCTTTACCTTCTGGCTCAAATCTGAAATGCACTTGTGTTGACAATGCACTCATCAAGGGGGAGATTGCAAACACATGGTGGATAAGTACCCATGTATGTTCAGTTTTGATGATGAGTGATTGACCAACACGTGAGTGTTTCAGTTTGAGTGGCTTAATCTAACCTCTGCGAAAGCAGAAACATGTGCTTGTCTATCGGCTTGTGGTGTGTAGGTGCTATGCCTAGTGAGAGTGGTCAATGGCGTGGAGAAGGTCGAGTAGAGGCTTGCCGTGCCGATGGACTGAGAGCGGTGAAGGGTGGAAGCGGGGCTCGGACTGAGGGACCATGGGCGCCGGCGGACTAGGTGTGGTGGCTAGTACTTGGCACCGGCGAGTGCGAGAAGACATGGAGGTAGACCGAGTCGACCAAGTCAAGACGGTGGGTGGATGCGCGAGTCGAGCGGAGGCTCAGGGGACTCGGAGTCGTACCGGGCGAAGACAAGGTGGCTCGAGTCAAGTGGTTTGGTGGTTTGGACCTCAAAACCATCCGGGGACGGTTTCCGACTTTGGGCCTCAAAACTCGGGGTTCGGTAGTTGAGCCCAAAGCTACCGGTGGCGGGTTTCCTGGGTTTGGGCCTCAAAACCTAGGCGGAGCTTCCGAGGAAGCGAGGATGGCATGTGGCGGAATCCTGGAGGTTGCGTCGAGGCGACGGCAACTCCCGGCAGGAAGCGGGGCCGTCCATTCAAAATGCGGGAGATATTTTCCGGAGCTTGGACTGTAATGCTTAGGCTAGGTAGTTCACTCAATGTATCTAGGGGGGTCTTTGGGAAATAGCCAAAGCCCAATAAGTAGGGGGTGAAGGGGTATCCCTCATCCCATCTCTTGCATTACTCTTTCTCCAACCTATTCCTAGGTTTTCCCTTCCCTAGTTTCTTCTTGCTTGAGATCCACCGTGTTACCGGTGTAAGAACTTGTGATTGTTGCGAGGAATCGGAGGCCGGAACCTCCGTAAGCCAAGGTGGCTTCGCTTTTGTGATCGTGTCCCCCGTCTTGCTTGTGTTCTTCATGTTTTGCTTTTGCTTGCTCTTTTCCCGAGATGATTTCTCTTTGTAGGGAGTAGCTCCTGCAAATCCATTTGAACCAAGTTGTTCGTGTTCGTGAGGAGCATCTTTGCACCGAAGGAATTCCCCTCAAACCTCACGAGTGCGTAGATCGGGCGATTTCTTTGCGGTGTTCTTTGTTCTTGCCCGTTTTCCCCAAATCCTCGTTTCCCTTTAATTGTCACCAAATTGAGCGATGATTTCTTCGAGATAGCTCCTCCATAGCACTAGAATCATGCCTACCAAGTTGGGTTACTAGTGGAGAACATTTGGTCAAGATTTGGGAAGATTTGGTGGAGAGAAAAACGATTTTCGCGGTCACTGCGCGTTTGTCGGGGGCGTCGAACGCTCCGAGGGTTTGCGTCGGACGTTGGTACGTGCTGACGTCAGCGTCCGTCGCCTCGCTTATCGGCGTCCTTCGGTTTTGGCGTCGGACGCTCTCTAGAGTCCGTCGCCCAGCGTCTGTCGCGTGGTGTGCACTGTTCTGTTTTGTTTTGCTCTCTGGAAGGCCGACGGACATTCGTCCAAGCGTCTGTCGCCTCAGCAGTTCTTCAACTTCTGTTAGGATCTCTGGAAGGCCGACGGACACTCGCCTAAGCGTCCGTCGCCAGCGTCCGACGCCCTTCCTTAGAGCGTCCGTCGCCCTGCTGTCCAGCGTCCGACGCCTGTCTTTTGGGTTGTTTTGCTTGGGGTTCTTGCCTCTTTCTCATAGGGGTTGAGAACTCATTCTTGGGGGTTTCCGGCGAGTTTTCCACCACTGCCGGTGAGCTTTCACTTGTTCGTTGCTCGGGGGAGGTTGAGCACCCAGCAACTGGGTGTGTGTTTTTGGGAAGAGTGGCCCGAATATTTCGAGAGAAATTTGAGGCTCCCATTCACCCCCCGTCTGGTCGCCGTTCTCGGTCCTTCAGATTCCCCCTTGGCCGATACCTCCTCGGTTCAGTTTACCGTCTTCTACATCAAGTATCGGAGAAGCTGTTACTAGGCGAGCCCATCGGTAATCTTGGAGGCCCTTGGTGGTTCATCAACCTATGGAGAACACCCATATGCACTAATGTCTCCAATTTGACCTGTTCAGCCAACAGTTCCCGAGGGATATATCTGAAGACTATGTCTTCGATGATGATGAATCAGCAACTCGCTCCCCACTCAACTTTGGGGAAGCTATGATAGTGCTACCAGGAACCGATGCCAATGTTGATCAATTTGGCATATTCTTTCAGAGGCTCTACTGCGGAATCTCTGCTGCAGAACGAGTCTGGTGGCCTTATGTTGATGAAAACAACCGATTCCCCCTCTCCTTCAACCTTACTGATGGGAATATACCTCAAAACGAGGTAATCATGAAGGCTACCCTCATTCCCCGGGCCATTCCAGTCAACGTCGTCAGGACCGGGAAGAACTCTCACCCGTCATACGAGTTCTACCATCCATCGGTAGCAGCAAGACAGCTAGCATTCGGTCAACTGCCGATCAAGCTCAGCTACATCAATGTGATAAAACCGAGAGAGGTCATCTCCGATGCAATGGTCTGGAAAAAATTACCACTCTTTCTCCTCATGCCGACATAGCCAACATCGACTTATCTTCTTGGGCGCTGACATCTTTGATTACCGAATCATACAAGTCCTGGTGGCAAGAATGGAAGGACCAGCTATTCGCTCCATCATCGCACTACTATCGGCATTTGATTGATGCTGATCATGTCATTCCCGATGACGCGGTAAGCTTATTTCCGATACCACCACTTTAACTTTTCAAACATACTGGTAACTAACCCTCTGTCGATAGGTTAATGACCCGATCCCCAACAAGAGCAAGAGCGGCAAGTATTTCAACTTGCGACCGATGAACCCAATATCAATAATCGGCAGCAAGGCCCCTCCATTGGCTGCTCTTATGCATCGTAGGGCAGTTCCTAAGGTCACCATCAGGTCCAGACCACTGCCAACCGATGATGCTGCTGCTGCTGCCGCTACCTTGGTGCAAGCCTTCGTGGTAATACTTCATTTGCTTATACCGATTGTAAATTTTCATCGGTAATTTTTATTCCGTTTTCAACTTATACCAACCATCCTTTTCTGTAGTCAACAAGTTCATCAGCAACCATCCCAAATGTACAAGCTGCTCGACCTGCCGATGCCCCAAAGCACAAGGATCAAAGCGCCAAGGCCAATCAAATGCTGCTCCCAAACCGAAGCGTAAGAAGCCATCAACTCCTGCTGCACCTACTCAAGCTCCTGTCGATACGCCAGTACCAGAACCAGTATCGACAGCTACCCCCGAACAGCCACAAGCCGAGATTCCTGATCAAGGGACAGCACCGTTGCCACAAGAGATGGCTGCAACAACAGAAACATCACCGGTATCGGCACTAGTACCAGTATCGGATGAAATTCCCGACCAGGGAACAGCAGCATCGCCACAAAGGTCGGCAACAGTGGAAGCAGCGGCACCGGCACCAGCGCCACTCATCCCTCCTGCAGAGGCAAGTTCATCGGCAACATTTGCTGATCTTCAAGATACGGTTACATCAGCTGTCCCGCCGAGTCTGAGGCGAGAAATCCGTCTAAAAATGGTAAACTGACTGTCATACACTTGCAAAACTTGTGATCGACGAACTCTAATTCTCTTCTTTTCAGGCCCAAGATTCCCCAAACAGCCTATTCTCCTTTGCTATCAATCTCCCAGATGAGGACGAAGAGGAAGAAAGCTCTATTCCATCAGATACTATATCGGCAGAAATGAAGTCCAAACTTGAAGCACTGCTGTCTTTACTGCAGCAAAGCACTTCCGAACTAGTCCAAGACTCCAACGCAGTAAGGATAGCTTTCAAAGGAATTCAAGGCCAACTACCTGCCGATGTTGAGGAAGTCCTATTCCAAGCAGCATTTCTTGAGAGTCGTCAACTCCAATACCAACGGGCCTCGCGTCGTATTGCCGATAGGGCTGCCCAATCAAAACTTCTAGAGGAGATACTTCAATTCAAGCAAACTGCCGATGAAAATCACAAAGACATCGGTCGTCTAGAAGCTTCCAGCATCAAGCTTGAACAAGAAATCATTCATCTATCGGCACAAAAAGAAGCGTTGCTTGCTGAGTTGAAGAAAGTAGACGAAGCTTTAGACTTATCCAACCAGAAGAGGACTCAACTTCCCGACACGGTCAAAGCCTTACAACAAGAAAGAGATGCCGACGCTCGGAAGACCATCCCATGGAAAAGAAAGATCAAGCCAATCGAGGGCTCTGCCGATGACGATGCTAAGGAAATAGAAGAAGCAAACCAAATTCGCCTGCGTGCGATATCATCAATCCAATCCTTGTTGTAATTTGCCGTGTCGATAACTGTAATCTTGACAACTATTTTTGCTTGTAATATAACGTCAATACGATTTTTGTCGACGTTCTGTATGACACTTCTTCCATTGGCATTTATACCTGTATTGCCTTACGCATCTACCCAGATACTAGGATAATATTTCTTTAAATATTTACCGTTGATTGCTTTGGGAAACGCAACCCCTTAGAGGGTTTCCAAAATATAGGCATTACCAGGAGCAGATTGCTTTATCCGAAAAGGACCTTCCCAATTAGGAGACCATTTTCCAAACTTTGAACTCTTAGTCTCAATCGGTAAAATCAATTTCCATATCAGATCACCATCGGCAAACTCCTTCGCCTTTACCTTCTTGTTATACCATCTAGCAACCTGCCTCCTGTTTTCCTCGATACTGATTAGAGCTCTTAGTCGATGACCCGCCAAATCTTCCAACTCATCCTTCATAAGGATATCATATTCATCGGCCGTTAGCTGATATTGGGAGAACAATCGCTTAGAACTAGTCTTAATTTCCCAAGGCAGGAGAACATCGTGTCCATAGACCAATTGGTACGACGATACTTTAGTTGCACCATGACATGCCATCCGATACGACCACAAAGCTTCATTCAGTACTATATGCCACCTTCAAGGGTTTTCTTCAATTTTGCGCTTAATAAGTTTAATTACCCCCTTATTGGTCACCTCGGTCTGACCATTAGTTTGAGCATAATAAGCAGATGAATTCAAAACTTTAAACCCCATACTGGTAGCAAATTCGTCAAACTCCCCCGACGTGAACATGGTTCCTTGATCGGTTGTAATAGTCTGAGGAATACCAAATCGGTAAACAATGTGTTCTTTCACAAAATCTATCATGTTTGCCGATGTCACATTCTTCAACGGGATAGCTTCAACCCACTTCGTGAAATAATCGGTAGCAACAATTATGAATTTATGCCCTTTACTCGACGACGGATAAATTTGACCGATGAGATCGATGGCCCATCCTCTAAACGGCCAAGGCTTAATTATAGGATTCATCGCCAACGCAGGCGCCCTCTTGAAGGACCGAGAACGGCGACTAGAGGGGGGGAGTGAATGGGAGCCTCAAATTTCTCTTGAAATATTTGGGCCACTCTTCCCAAAAACCAAACCCAGTTGCTGGGTGCTCAACGGTGAATGGAGAGCTCACTGGCAGTGTAGGAAAGCTCACCGGAAATCCTGAAAACCAAGTTCCCGAACCCTATGGAAAAGAGGCAAGAACCCGAGGCAAAACAACAAAAACACAGCCGACGGACGCTGAGAAGCTGGGCGACGGACACTGAAGCCGAGCGTCCGACGCAAGAACAGAGAGCAACCCGAGAGGACAGACATGCGACGGACGCTCTGCAGCGTCCGACGCAAAGGAAATAGAGAGCTTGCACGGCCGAAAAATCGATGGACGCGTCTGACGCAACGCCGACGGACGATGAGGAGCGTCCGACGCAAAACAACAGAGAGCCTGTCAAAATCAAGAACCGACGGACGCTCTGGCGGGCAGGCGACGGGCGATGGTGAGCGTCCGACGCGAACTTGAACCGCGCAAACAGAGAGAGCGACGAACGCTGATGTCAGCACGACCTAGTGTCTGGCGCCCCCGAGGAGAGCGCAGTAAACGCAAAAACCCCGATTTTCTTCGCCAAATCTTTCCGAAACCAAACCAAATGATCACCAACTGTAACAAAAGTTTGTAGACATGATCTTAGTGCAGTTGGGGAGCTATCCCGAAGAAATCATCGCTCAATTTGGATTGGTTAAAAGGGAACAAAAGGATTTCGGGAAGAAACCCCAAAAAGAAGAACACAAGAGGAAAAACACCCGATCTGTGTGCTCGTGAGGTTTTAGGGAAATTCCTTCGGTGCAAAGATGCTCCTCACGAGTACCAAGAACTTGGTTCAAACGGATTTGCAAGAGCTACTCCCTACAAAGAGAAATCATCTCGGGAAAAAGAGAGCAAAAGCAAAACGCGAAGAACACAAGTAAACCGGGGACACAATCACGAAAACGAATCCACCATGGCTTACGGAGGTTACGGCCTCCGATTCCTCGCAGCAAAACAAGTTCTTACAAAGGTTGGTGGAAACAACCTAGGGATCTCATGAACTAGAGAGAGGGGACAAGTGATTAGGGTTCAAGAGATAGGATGAGGATACCCCTTCATCCTCTATTTATCAGAGGCTTTGGCTATTTCCCAAAGACCCCCCTAGATACAATGAGTGAACTACCTAGCCTAAGCATTGCAGTCCAAGCTTCGGTAAATATCTCCCTCAATTAGAATGGATGGCCCTGCTTCCTGCCAGGAGTTGCCGTCGCCTCAACGCAACTTCCAGGATTCCGCCACGCGCCATCCCCGCTTCCTCGGAAGCTCCGCCAAGGTTTTGAGGCCCAAACCCAGGAAACCCGCCACCAGTAGCTTTGGGCTCAACTACCAAACCCTGAGTTTTGCGGCCCAAACTCGGAAATCGACGTGGATGGTTTTGAGGCCCAAACCACCAAACCACTCGATGCGACCCACCTTGTCTTTGCCCGGTCGGCCTCCGAGTCCCCTAAGCCTCCGCTCGACTCGCGCGTCCACCGTCTTGACTTGGTCGACTCGGTCTACCTCTATGTCTTCTCGCACTCGCCGGTGCCAAGTACTAGCCACCACAGCTAGTTCGCCGACACCCATGGTCCCTCAGTCTGATCCCCGCTTCCGCCCTTCACCACTCTCAGTCTATCGGCACGACAAGCCTCTACTCGACCTTCTCCACGCCATTGACCACTGTCACTAGGCATAGGACCTGCACACCACAAGCCGATAGACAAGCACACATTTCTGCTTTTGCAGAGGTTAGGGTAAGCCACTCAAACTGAAACACTCACGTGTTGGTCAATCACTCATCATCAAAACTGAACATTCATGGGTACTTATCCACCATGTGTTCGCACCTCTGAATATTACCGAACTTCTGACAATCTTGACATCCTTTGAAGTACTCAAAACAATCCTCAAGAATCGTCGGCCAATAATATCCATTTCGCCTAATCATCCACTTCATTTTAAATGCCGATTAATGTGCTCCACAGACCCCCTCATGAATTTCACCCATCAACCTCTTCGATTCCTCTTCATCAAGGCATCTGAGCAAAACTCCATCAATTGTACGATAATACAATTCATCATCAAGGAGCACATACTTGGTAGCTTGAAACCTTAACCGTCTTTCAACTTTCTTAGATGGATCTCTTAAGTAATCGGCAATCTCTTTCCTCCAGTCATCGACAACTGTTACCAATGTCATTACTTCTTGAATCGGTTGATACCCCGAAGCATGTTGCGCTAACCGATTGGCTTCTTCATTGTGCAACCTTGGAATATGCTCAAGACGGTACTCTTTGAATTCCTTTAACAATTGTAAACACTTTCCATGATACTCAATTAAAATATCACTTCGACACTCATATGTTCCAATCAATTGATTGATTACTAACATAGAATCGCCAAAGACTTCAACGGCATCGGCACGCACATCTCTGAGCAACTCCAACCCCTTCAGCAACGCCTAGTATTCAGCCTGATTATTCGTTGAAGTAGCAATAATTGGCAATGAGATTTCATACTTTTTCCCTCGGGGCGAAACCAATACGACGCCGATACCTCCTCCTTCCTTACATGTGGAACCATCAAAGAATAGAGTCCAAGGAGCAATTTCTATGGAATTTAGTGCACCACAATGCTGAGTAACAAAATCAGCCATCACCTGCCCTTTAACCGCCTTAGCTGATTCATACCTCAGATCAAATTCTGACAGCGCCAACATCCATTTGTCGATCCTCCCACTCAAAATCGGCATCGACAACATGTACTTAACCACATCATCTTTACATATGACGGTGCATTCCGCCGACAGCAAATAATGCCTTAAATTGGTACAAGAAAAGTACAAGCATAAACTCAATTTCTCAACAGCCGAATACCTGGTTTCAACATCCACCAACCTTCTACTCAAATAATAAATCGCACGTTCTTTCCCGTCAAATTCTTGTATCAAGGCTGACCCGATAACACCGTCATCGGTAGACAAATATAATCTGAAGGGTTTCCCATGTTGAGGCGGAATTAACACCGGAGGATTCACCAGATACTTCTTAATTTCCTCCAAGGCCAATTGCTGCTCTTCTCTCCACACAAATTCTTGACTGACCTTTAGCTTCAGTAATGGGCTAAAAGACTTAATCTTCCCAGACAAATTAGATATAAATCTTCGAATAAAATTAATCTTGCCGATCAAAGATTGCAACTTAGTCTTGTTTGTGGGAGCGACCACCTTATTAATCACATCAATGGATTTTCTGCCAATCTCTATGCCCCTTTGATGCACCATGAACCCTAGGAATTGACCTGCCGATATGCCAAACGCACATTTAATTTCGACCAATGTGCCGATATACTTATGAAAGATAAAATTCATTGCTCTTTGATAAGTAGCACTGGCATTCTTCAACCCAAAAGTCATCACGACTCACTCAAACAAACCGACATGGCCTGGACACCTAAAAACAGTTTTGGATATATCTTCTTCAGCCATGAATATTTGATTATATCCAGCATTACCATCCATAAAACTGATAATCTTATGTCCAGCAGAGGCATCAACTAGTAGATCGGCAACCGACACTGGATAGCCATCCATCGGCGTAGCTTTATTGAGATTCCTGAAATCAATACAAACACGAAGTTTTCCATTCTTTTTATATACAGGAACCACGTTAGAAATCCATTCGGCATATCAACATTGCCGAATAAACCCAACCTTGATTAACTTTGTAATCTCAGTTTTAATATCGGGTAACACGTTAGGATTGCATCGGCGTGCTGGCTGCCGATGTGGTTAAAAACCCGACTTAATAGGTAACCGATGTTCAACTATTGATCGGTCTAAACCAGGCATCTCTGTATAATCCCAAGCAAAACAATCTTTATATTCTTTTAACAAATTACTCAACTGCTGCTTACATTGGGAATCTAACTTAGCACTAATAAAAGTTGGCCTAGGCTTGCTACCGTCGTCGATGTCTATTTCTAGCAAATCATCGGCTGATGTGAACCCCTGCCCCAGTTTTCCATCATCGGCGAACTGATCCATTAAACTTCTTCTTCAGAACTGACTGCTTGGATCGGTGTAATCCGGTAATCGGCCACCTTGAGGAATTCTGTATCCCAGGCTTCACCAGATATGCATCTGGTCTGCTCATATGTTTCTAACTCCGCCGATGCAACAATTGGCGGGACCTCACATCGAACAACTTCAATCTGGTCTCCAACCCATTGCACAAGGCTCTAGTGCATCGTAGAAGGATTGCAGCAATTAGCATGAATCCAAACCCTTCCCAGGAGCAAATTGTAAGTCCCTTTACCGCTGATCACGAAAAACATCGTCGGCAAAGTTTTTTTGCCGATGGTCAACTCCACGCACACTGCTCCCATAGCTAGTGACACATTGCCTTCAAAATCCTTTAGCTTCATGTCCGTCTTGACTAAGTCTTGGTCACCTTTCCCAAGTTTCCTGAACATGACATACGACATTATATTAATCGACGCTCCACCATCGACTAACATCTTCAACACCGGTTGCCCATTGACTTTGCCCTTGACATCCAAACAAGATGAGCATTTTTTTATAATTTTTATTATCTATATGACTAGCAAGATGAGCAAGGTATAAAGAGAAAGCAAGGTAGAGACATCCAAACAAAATTAAGAATGAAGCATGTCATGAATTTCTTAGAGAAATCCACTGCCCCATACTTGGATTTTGCAACATTTTACAATGTGAAAATCCATGTCTAGGATGTGAAATTTTCTTTTAAATGTGCTTAATTATTGAAGGATGTTTGGTTGGACATACCTTGTTTTTTGCTCCATTATTCTTTTTGTTCAAACCTGAAATGGTTAGTGACAAAAATACCCGAAGGAACAATTTCACAAATATTCCCTTAATCTCTTTTTACAAAGTCATTTTATTCAGTTTAGAATTTTGGGAAACTAGAAATATTTTTTTTATTTTTGTTTTATATATATATATTTTAACAAACTTTAATGGAAAAGAAGAAGACTTGGGTTAGATCCCAAAAGTGCTTAATTTTAAGACACAAGCTTGTCTTTGGGAAACCTTCAAGTTGTAACTTATGTTGGTGAAGCGGTTTCCCCTTCAACTCCAACATTTTCAAACATATCCTTAAGACTAAAACCACTACGAGATTTGCAAAATTTATGGTAGACAAACACATCTACAACCATCCTTGCAAAGATTTTTGAAACAAGAAGAATGAAGGGGTTGTAGATCATGTGTGTAGTCATGGTCGAGGGAAGGATTGATTTGGGAGATTTCTCATTTGAGCATGGATTTGATTGGAAGATCGGAGTATAACTTCCATGCTCATTGACATCATTCTCCCTTTCAAATAATGGGTGAGCACTTTCTTTCTCATGACATTTCAAGTCATTCTCAAGGCTTGAATGAGTCATGGCTGTTGGCGAGATTGACATTAGCTCACCCTGTGGAGCAAGAACTGGTTTAGATTCTAACCCTTTGATGAGAGGTCGGGAAGACCAAATGGGTAGATAATCTTCACCTATTCTATGATCAAGCTTCTCATTTCCTGTTGTGTTCTCCAAGATTCTCATGATTGGCCTTCCGATAAGAGTGAGATGAAAGGAAAGTCTAGGAAGGTCAAAGATGTGGAAATCTAGGAAGATCTTGAGATCATCAACCACCACAACAACATCATGAAGGACTCCTAAAAAATCAAGGATTTGACCATTAGGGAGTCTAAGGTGTTTTTGTGATTGGGATAGATGATTCTTTGATGATGTTGGAACATGGAAATGAGGAATGATGTTGATCCCAAGGCTAGGATCGTAGCAAATTTCACTATCAATTCCCAACACTTGACAGGATATTCTCCTCACATGTGTGGGCATTTTAGTTACTTCCTTTGAGGATTTGACCTCATCCAACCATTCTTGACTTATAACGGTAGACAAAGGCTCTAACCGTTGATTATGCTCCTCTTGGTCAGATTTATGACCCTCATGGCTTCCGTGCCTCGAGTGTCTTAATGAATTCCCGAAGTCATTAAGTGGTTCATGATAAGACTTGAATGAAAGAACACATGGGGAATCATTAGGATCAAGGATGGGTTCATAAGATAAGTCAGATGTGGGCATAGAGAAGGAGAGGATAGATTTGGATTCTAAACACTTTAGTTCTTCTTCTATAAGCTCAATCAACATTTCTTCATCAAATATCCCAAGCTTTTCCTGATGTGCCATGTGGGAAGTCGAGGCACAAGATGATGTTGCTGCGGGAGGTTTCCGGAGAGATTCCTTCAGGAGAGGTCTAGAAAGATGTTTCTTAAAAGGTCTCTTTTGGATACGATAATTGTGGGCATTCCCAAAACCAGCAAGATCATATGAAAGGTTAGCCTCGAAATTGAAGGAATGGTTTAGATGTTGAATTTCTTCTTCCTTCAAAATTTGTGGTATTTGTGGTTCAGGATCGATGGCAGAATCTTTGGATGGGAGTGGTGGTGATTCGGCTATCGAGACTTCTTTTCTAGGGAATGGTTTTTCTCCTTCTATGGGTCCTTCATTATAAACGTTAATGTAGGGGGTGTTTTCAAGAATCTTCATGAGAAGACTCTTCCCTTCACTAACGGGTAAACACAGGAAGGCTCCCCTAGAAGTCATGTCAAGAATTTGTGCAGAATTTTTGCTAAGACCGCCATAAAAATGTTGTAACAATGTTGGCTCGGTTATAGCAAGATCAGGGCCAGATGATACTAGATCTAAGAGACGGGCCCATGCCATACCAAGAGGTTCTTTCTCCTTTTGTGAGAAAGTGATGACCTCTTTTCGAAGACGAACAACTTGAGGGGTGGGAAAGAAAGCTAGGAAAAATTTGGATTGTAACTTTTTCCACTCTCCGTTTGCATCATCTACGTGGCGAAAATACCATTGTTTGGCTATTCCCATCAAAGAGAATGGAAATGACTTCCACTTAAGGGTACCTCGCCTCATCCCATGGATGAGGACACATGAACAAAATTTTTTGAAGTCACGTAGATGAGTGTAGGGATTTTCGTCTTCATCCCTAGAAAAAGGTTTGTTCTGAACCATCCTTATGAGGCTTGGGCGAAGCTCATAATGAATGTCTAATATAGTCTGAGATGAACTAGGTGGCTCCAACCTAGCGCCCATTGGAGCACCATACTCGAAGAGAGGTGTTTGTTCCATAAGTGTGCATGTGGAAAGAAAGGTTTAAATGAAACAAGGATAATAGGACCAAAGGGTACTAGTTAAAAGCTACCGTTCCCCGGCAACGACGCCAGAAATGCTTGTTGGTATTTCTTATGACTATTGGATAAAATTCGCAAGCGCACAAATTATACCGATGTAGCACTTCACCGGGAGTATTCCAGGTATCGTATTTTCCTCAGGGAACGATAGTGATCTAACTAGGATTAAAGATATGTCCTATGATGAATCAAGGGAGACTATGATAACTAGGTTGAGAGGTTCTATGTAGCAAAGATATCTAACAAGGCAAAACTGGTTATACTGGCTTTATCAGCCCTTCTCTTGCAGGAGGCGATGGGATAGATCAGAAAGAGGGCAAAACTCTAACCGGACCGCGCCATCATGTTGTATTGAGGCCTTACCTTTTAAGAACTTATCTGACACACGTGGTGGAATACGAAGACTAGATAGAGCTGTCACCTTCTACTAGCATCCACAAACAATCCGTGCGATAAGCGGTTTACAAAGGCAAGATCTAGTCTAGACACCACATCTACACTATTCTTACTACTTTAACCCTACGTTAAGGCTAAAGCACTCTACTTAAAGTAAAGCGATGAACAAGCGTGAAAAGGTGTATAACAGCTAAACCAAATTTAGAATATTAATTGCTATAAAGAACTCGGATGTATCACCTAAAAGTGTTGAACTTACAAGAGAATCGCATCCACTGAGGTAGAGCTCCGGAGAAGATTCCCGACAGATCCGGGGCTTTCTCCAGAAGACTTCCCTCACTCTCCTCCAACTAGCATAGCACTACTACTAAGGAGTAGTTTCTCCAATGAGGCATGAGTGAGAGTGAGGGCCTAGGGGGTCTATTTATAGCTAGAGGTGGAGTAGGGGCTACTCTGGTGCCACGTCAGCGATCCGCGCAACCTCCATCAGCCATCGTAGGATGAAACCGTCACTGTAACTGTCTTAAATCAACGGAGGAGATCAAGTGGATGCATGGCGGCATGCAGGAAGTCAGTGGGGAGCTGGAACCACCATATGGTGATTCGGGCGAACCCTATGGCAGGTGGGCCCTGCTACTTTTCTTCTAGAAGCTGACCCCACTGGTCAGGGGGCCTGTGGGTGGTCTCTGGCCCCACCTATGCATTCGGCCGAATGCCTTTTGTGGCCAAATGGGCTCATCTTTCGCAGGTGGCTTCTAGACATAATGCCCATCATGATGGTGTATGCCTTGTGCACATTTGCCATACATGGAAATATGTCATGTTGGGCCTATGGATCCTTGTGCTGTGAATCTGGACCATTGAGAGGTGAATATACTTGGATCCAAGGGTAGAGAGTATTCTTGAGAGTGTTACATGGATCATGGGGGCTAAGGATGCCAAGTGGGTCCATAGGGTGGTCGGCTGACCCCCTAAGTGGGCCCACTGTCTCCCAAAAGACCCCATTTGTCATTACCTGCATCAAATAGTCATGGGACATGTGGAACTAGTTATTGGGTAAATTATGTTCATTCTATTCTTGTTTTCCTTTGAATATGAGGATGTTGACGGTGTTTTGATGGTGATAAAATAGCTTGTAATTACCGTCAACAACAAGATATTGGCTTCTTGTCTTTTACCCACTCAGCGACACCGATATTTGTACCTTCATCTGATTCAGAATCTTCTTCTTCCTCAATGAAGGACACCTTCTTGTTCCAAGTCTTCCCGGGTTTGTAAGTTTTGACCTCTTGATCGGCGACCCTCTACACGAGATGACTCAGGCTCTCGAACTCTTGAGACGCGTACCTATCTTTGATGTGTGGCAGTAATCCTTGGAAGGCCAAATCTGCCAACTGCCGATCATCAAGCACTAGGCTATAGCACTTGTTCTTCACGTCCCGAAGCCTTTGCACGAAACCTTCTACCGATTCGTCATTACGTTGTTTCAGCTTGACTAAATCGGTAATCCTCTTCTCATGCACGCCAGAAAAGAAGTACATGTGAAACTGCTTCTCTAGATCGGCCCAAGTAATCACAGAGTTTGGAGGAAGCGAGATGAAGCACGCAAATGCTGATCCAGACAAAGATGATGAAAACAATCTCACCCTTAGTTCATCTCTGCTAGCTACTTCCCCACATTGGATAATGAAGCGGTTGATGTGCTCCATTGTCGATGTATCATCTTGGCCAGAAAATTTTGTGAAATCTGGCACCTTGTACCAATTCGGAAGAGGAATCAAATCATACACCTGAGGATATGGTGTCCGATAAGAGTATGTATTAACCTTGGGCTTAATGCCGAACTGTTCTTTCATCACTTCGGCGATCTTATCGGCCCAGTATGCATCTTGATCCTGTCGATGTTTAGGCTGGACATTCATCGGCTGGACTGGTTGATACATCCCCTCTTGCCTCTGTGGTGGGTAAGCTAGTCCAATTGCCGTAGGCGCAACACCACCTTGCTGAATATTATGCATCGGCTGACTTGCCGATGTATATCCTTGGACACCAACTAGGGTGTATTGAGGCACCACCAGTCGATACACCAATGTCTCATTCTGAACAATAGCCGGGTAAGAGTATTGCTGCGCTCCCGCTACCTGGTGTCCGGATTGAACCACCGGTTGTTGAATTGGACCGGCCCATACAGGGTTGTGGGTCATCGGCATGTGACTTGCCGATAGTTGATAATTACCCGGCGCCTGTTGCTCCTGCACCCTGGAATAATCAACGAATGGGCCTCCTTGGTGCACTGATACCCCCGTCGGAGGGTTCGTCATCATTATAGGATAGTTTATAACTGTTCTATCCTATTGCATTGGCAAACCATTTGCCAATGGTTGCCTGCAAGGCATCTTGGGTATGATCATCTGAAGATTCCCCAGCGGCAATTGTACATTTGGAGAAGACGTAGCATAATGTATCGGCGGGCTCGTCGGTTGTGCTGATGTCGCTGATTCCACAGGGGCCTTCCCCGCCGCATTGTCTTGGATCAACCTGGAGTCGGCAGACGAGTCCGGAGGCATACCATATCCCCACCAGTTAGGGGGAGTTGACTGGTTCGGGACTATCTGTCCTGATATTGCTGACGCCACTGGATCCGTGTTTAGACGAACGACGCTTGTAGGGCTCGATCTTGGTGGTGTAGCTTCATCAGCAGAAGGATTCACAGGTTGGAACGCTGGAACCACCGATGAAGTCATAGCAGATGCCGATCTAGGTTGATGATACGCAGGACCAACATACTTAGGTGGCTGTCCTTCTTTAAAAGATTGCATGACATCATTATACACAGTATTGGACAACACCGTAGAGTGGTTAATCAACGCTTGATTTAACACAATATTAACCATATCTTGTAACTTACCAGGATTGGCATCGAAAGTGACCTGCCGTGGCAACGATGGATCTTGCTTCTGTACTGCATCGCTGCTCTTGTTTAGGCTAGAGGATTTTAGATATAGCTGTTTATAATCCTCCATAGCCTGCTCCATAGCTTGCCTCTGATCATCTTTCAGATCTGCTTCGGAGACTTCGATGACATTCCTTGGATTGACGTCAGTATGATCACCCATGATCGTAATCAAGAGATGTATCTAGAGTCCCACCGGGTGTGCCAAAAGAGGTGTTCACACAAAAAGCGTCGGATCTGCGAACACCTCGGGCTTATACCCGAACTCGATTTCCAAGGTGTGCCAGTCGATTTGACCAGTTAATCGACAAGGACGATAACTAGAACAAGGTTGAACGAGACGATAGCGATGCACCCGGACGTCAAAGCTCAACTTGATCCAAACGCGGAACTTGCGAAGGCGACGGAGGTCGTGTAGATGCAACCCGTCGAGACGTCGTAAGAACTCGTGAATAAACTAGAACTAGTACAATAAAAGTAGATGCTGGAAAAGTAGATGAAACGTAATAGATTGTATTTGATTGATTGATTCTCTTGTTTACATCGCCCCTGGGTATATATTTATACTCCAGTAAAGGAGTTGTAAATAGACACGACTCATGCCTAAACAAGACTCCTACGTTTAAGGAAATAAAAACGACTCGTGCAAGAGTCGGACTCAAACTAAAACAATAATACCAGCCTAAAACCACCAGTTTCCTTATCTGTCCCCCTTACGATGAAACTTTCCATCGACAGATTCCTTCAACCCGCACTTTCCTTCTACTATCATCGGCACCTTCTTGCTGACGTCATCTGCATCATCTCGCATCCATCGGCAACATTTCCGATTGGCAATGCTTGCTCAATCAAATTCACCATCGGAAACTTCATCTTCCTTCATCGGTAACCTAATTAGTGGAGTCTCGATGCTGATGAGGAACAACGTTTTACCTTCTTGCCGATCAATGCACTTGGTCCAATATTGACCCGTACGAAAAACGGTGTCAACAGGACCTCCAATCTGCCTCTCTTGACATCCCAACATTCATTCACACACACTCAAACTCGCATATACGCGAGCACACACCAGAACCAAGAACCTCATACGCACAAGACCTGGGAACCGCCTTCCCTCTCTCACCAAAGCTTGTAGCTCCCCTCTACGAGCTCTCCGCGCTCGGTAATACAACCCCACAACACACTGGACGTAGGGCGTTCGTGCCTGAACCAGTATAAACCTCCATGTTCTCCGAGCGTAACCATCCAAAATCCAACACGCTTAGAAATTTACTCGTTGGTCGTCTAGACCCCACCATTTTAGATACCGACAGGTAGTTTACTTTACCTCACCGCATCTAGGTCGGATATCATGTTTAGTGTGTGTATGTGTGCTAGGTTTCAAGCAAACCCTAAGGAGTCGCATTTATGTGCAGTGAAAAGAATTCTTAGGTACATAAGGCACACCCTAGCATTGGGCTTTGGTATCCCAAAGGAGCTCCCTTCGTACTTTGTGGCTATTCAGATTCGGATTATGCCGAGTGTAAGGTTGATAGGAAGAGTACCTCCGGCGGTTGCCACTTGCTAGGAAGATCACTTGTTTCTTGGTCCTCAAAGAAGCAAAATAGTGTTACATTGTCTACCGCTGAGGCGGAATACATTGCCATGGGAGCAAGTTGTGCACAAATCTTATATATGACCCAAACACTTCTTGATTACGGTGTGAACCTAAAAGATGTTCCACTTTTGTGTGATAATGAAAGTGCCGTAAAGCTTGCCAACAACCCGGTTCAACACTCTCGCACCAAGCACATTGATATCCATCATCACTTTCTTAGAGATCATGTGGCTAGGAAAGACATAACACTAGTTGGAGTTTCTAGCGAAAATCAATTGGCGGATATCTTCACTAAACCACTCGATGAGACAACCTTTTGTAGGTTGAGAAGCGAGTTGAATGTGCTTGATCACTCAAACTTCACTAAAAGATGATCTTGTGTGAACCATGCATTCATATGTAATATAATCATGTTTAATCTATAGTAATGCAAATAGGCTTGGCTAACGCGGTTGGGATAACCGCTCTCAAGCGTGTGACAAAGCCTTACTGCGGTTTAAACTTGCAAGCAACCTAGATTCAAATTCCGCATTGCATAGCATTTGCATGTGTGTTGCTTGTTGCTTCCTTTTTGGTTAAGTTTGATCATCCTCTAGGTTCGTCACATAGGGGGAGCATTCAAAGCTCTAGCTTCAGCTAATACCCCTCTTGTGCCCCTATGGTGATCCTTGGAGCTTTATTGAACTATTTCCCTATGAAAACTAATTCTAGACTATGGCAAACTATTTCTAAAATTGAGGGTTTGAGAGATGGTTCTTATGCTAAGTCCAACAAGTGCTTCCTTCTGTTCTTTTGTGTTGGTACTTAGCTAAGAGACAAGATTGGAGAGAAAAACAGGAAAATTCAAAGTTTTTGAAGCTCCAGACCACCCTCCGGACCACTCAGCATGGTCCGATGCTAGGTGGTCCGACGCTCAGTCACTCCCTACATAAAAATCTTCCAGACACAGAATCCGTCGGACCACAGGTCCGACGCGCCACCTAACAAGACCCGATATGGATCGTTAAGGATTGACCCGATCTTCACGATAGTAGGTCACGAATTCAAGAGATAACTTGCTGCGAACAGTGGGGGATAACTAGCTTTATACCTGTCCAAGGTTGGATGCGACCAAGCGACGGGGAGAGAGGCACCGAAACCGTGAAGACTTTGACTCGATCTCTGAACGACAGCAGAACCACAATCCGGAACTAATCCACACAATACGGCGCAGCTGAACGGAAGCCGTAGAGCACGAAGTAGGGGATCCCAGAGGAATCACTTCACAAGTCCAAGAAGAACAAGGAAGAACAAAGGTTTGAGTAAGACACTCAACAACTCGGCTGTAATACCATATAGGTTCTTAAATCATCAAAAGTTTTCTAATAGCTTAGTCGCAGGGGATATATATACTAGGAACAACCCTCCTAGATAGGTATAAAAACGAAAAGGAGTTTCTGAAGATAGGCTATGTGAAAGGTCACCACGATATGGCTTCCCGAAGTGGCTTCGCGTGACTGTTGACCTCCAGAGCAGTTTCTACTTAACTGATCATAATTCTTTATTGGGAAGTCCAAATGACGAGCCGTTTGTTGCGTATGTAAGTAGACTTGAAGAGCTTTCCAGAAATGTATACCATGCATCACGAAACATTATAGAATGATACAGTTTCACAGGATAAGTTGAACCAACATTCTGTCCTGTGAAACTGATGGCCTTCTGAGCAGTCTTGACTAAATCGTGTATATCTCAAGATTGGAACAACCAAAAGGGTTGGGGTTTATTGCATTGGAAAATAGACTTGATGATATTTCAAAAATGTCTTCAAGGGCCTCAAAAGCTTCTCGGAGTGCAGAGATATGGGCATTTCTTTAACTGGTCCATTTTTGGTCTGTAGATTTTCTTCATGTAGAGTAACATTCTCCTCTTGATGTGTATACCTAAGTAAAATAAAAGTAGAACACTTAGGTAGTATAACATTCTTAGAATTATTAAAGTTAATTGTATCTAGGAATGAATTCACCTCTTCATGTAGTTTAGTGGCACGACTACATGTAATTGGACCATGAGTTATATCATTTGTATAAGATGGTGAATCTTCTTCATGTTCCACCACATGACGAGCTGGCATGTCCTCATCATTCTCCCCCTTTTGAAAAGGAGTCGTCCTCGACTCTAATTCTTCCAATCCAAAGAATTGTACTAGGACTAATTCTTCCAATCCAAAGAATTGTACTAGGACATCGCTTTGTAGTATTATGATAACATCAAGATCTTCTTCTTCCATCACACCAAGGTGTTTGAATCTATAGTCATATAAACCAAGTAGTAGCCGTATAGGTGGAAGCCAAAAGGAATTAGAATAAAGTGTAGCTTTCACCTTGAATGGATACTTAGAACTAATGGTGAATGTTGATTGCCTTGGCACAGTCTCATCATCCTCCCTCCCTTTATGAAAAGTCGTCCACGACTTTTGTTTACCTGAAAACAATCTAGAAAAAGCAGAGGATGGATGTATATGATAATTCCAATAATCTATTATTTTATTTTTGTCCAATTTCTTGTTTATAATTCATATTCACATTATTTCCATGTAAGAAATACTCTCTCAACTTTGAAGAACCTATAAATAGTTTTGAACATGGGAGCACACAGATTTCTTCCAACCCAATCATTTCATTCATGTTATCCTGTTTCATCTTTGCAAGGTCACATATACCAAAAGATAAGAATGAAACATTCTTGACATGCATATTGTAAAGCTTAGGGGAGTAAATGTCAAACTCTATTGTTCTAAATGATGATGAAAAATTTTCTAGTGGAAGAATTAAACATGGTTGCTCGAGATTTGTTTCTTTAGATAGAAGATATGCACAAGGGATTAATATTTTTGATTCTTTATAGAAGTTACTAGACAATCTTTTCATCTCAAGTTCAGAAAAATATGACTCAAAATTATTATTACAATGTCCATTTAACTTCGAATCAGCAAGCTTATCACAAGTTATGTGAATAGCAGAAACATAGAACTTACTTGCAGCATGATGTCCAATCAAATTGAAAGTAAACATGTAATTGTAGGGAGTATTCAAAGATTTCAAGGATGATATATTAAAAACATTGTCAAGGATTTTATTAATGTCAACATATTTATCAAACTTGGCATAGCCCACACAAGAAGGATGAGATTTTTTTCTGAAGAATTCATCATGAGTATATACTTTGACACTATCGAATCTATTTGCAAGCAATGTATCACATATATGAATGCACAACATCATGTGTATTAACCATATCAAAGCATAGAAAAGATCATGTATGTTTGAACATTGGTTATCAACTTGCAAAACTTCAGCGCATAGATGAGCATGTGAATCAATCAAATCAGTGCAAATATTTTGTGTATGGTCAATCCCATCTGAACCATCTACTTTATCACAATTATTATCTATTTTCATTTGTAAACTCAGATTTGAAATGTTTTCATTACCTTTTATAGTTTCAAATGGTAGAAGTATCATGGATTGTACCTCTGAAATTTTACCATTTTCCTCATCATGGTTCAGGTTTGGAGCAGCACACAATTGATTCAAACAGATGGATGCCTTCTCACTTCCCTCAACAAATATGGTGATGTCCACAGTAGCCATCTCTTGCTTATTCTCATTGCA
This sequence comes from Microstegium vimineum, assembly GCA_022036555.1. Lineage (NCBI taxonomy): Eukaryota > Viridiplantae > Streptophyta > Magnoliopsida > Poales > Poaceae > Microstegium > Microstegium vimineum. Next base: position 33,278,595 of record CM039135.1, read on the forward strand.
AACCTGCACATTTGGAAAAACAACACTAGGAGTAGAGATAAGAGTATTAGTTTTAGAAATATCCTCACATGACCTGCATTCTAACTCTCTATTTTTTGTGGTGTATCTCTTACACTCGCATTGTGGATACTCTCAACCTCATAGTGTGTGGAATCACACAACTCACTTTTGGTTTCACTCTCTCTAAAATTGGCAATATGGCTCTCATTCTCACATAGGTTTTGATGCACGATCACTTCAACATCTTGTGAAGCAACATATGCATATGCATCATTGTCCATGACCATCACTTTATCTTCCTCGTCAAATATTGGGGGTTGGTCATAATTCACCACATCTTTTGCTTCATGAGCCTACATCACACAATGAACAAGACTAGAAGAAGGTATTATCATGTTAGTAGTAAATAATTCCTCACATGATTCATCTTCTTTTTCACTCGATTTTTGTGTATCTCTCTCACAATGAATGTTGTGACTCGTCCTCACATATAGTGGAATCTCTCATATTTTCATTTTGAACTCTCACACTCAATTTTGGTTGGTGGCACTCTTTCTCACATGGGTTTTGCTGTCCATATGGCCTTCTTTGTGCCTCTTGCTGATTTTTCTTTGGGAAGACATACAATAATCTTCATCATCAATGAGCACCCAGGGGCGAAAACTATGCCCACCAGCACCTCTCCCATGTTCTCCACTATGGACAACGAGACCACAACGAGTGTTGGCCCGTCTATATTGTTGTGGAGTCCGTTCGTGCACAGCAGGAAGATGTTTATCGAACATCATCTCCATGGAATACAACACTGAGTTTTCAAATTGATGCAATTCAGCTCTTGTGATTGGTTGTTGTTCTTTTCTAAGACAGCCACCACGAACGCTCGAATTGGATCCTGACATATTAGCACTTATGCAAGAAAAGTGGATAGGTAAATTTGTGGAATCACACAATCTCACCTCTTACTTACCAATGTTCTTTCTTGTTCTTAAGGACAGTGAGCGTGCTTTGTGTAGCAGTTCAACGGAAGTGATTGAGAGGTCAAAAGGATTACAAGTCGAACGTCACAGTTTCAGTTTTTTTGTGGAGCTGTAGGTGGCTAAACAAGGGAGGCTACGGTACTGCAACCCAAATGGTTTGATGTGCTCAAAAGATATGAAGTTGCTGCTATCGAAAACTACCATCAACTTGAATTATAAACTAAATTTTTTCAGCAAACAACTGCAACAAAACCCCTTCAACTTCTCCTTTTTTTCTATTTTTATCACTTTTTTTTTCTCTGTTCTTTCTTCTCTGAATTTTTTTTTCTGATTTTTTTTCTAACAGGGGGGTGCGGAGAACAAATGAAACACAACACGAAACTATATGAAGATGGTAACTAGCAACTTGATGAACACAGCGACACAAAGATAACAGTACCGCTAAAAGGCTATAGGATTTTTTTGTGTGGCTTTTTAGTGGACTTTAGGTGATGAACAAAAACAGTACTATATGATGAATAAAATGAAGGTAAATATGTGGATGATGGTAAGACCTACCGTGACAACCAAATCTTTGATTACCACATGACAAGACCCGATATGGATCGGTAAGGATTGACCCGATCTTCACGACAGTAGGTCACGAATTCAAGAGATAACTTGCTGCGAACAGCGGGGAATAACTAGCTTTATACCTGTCCAAGGTTGGATGCGACCAAGCGACGGGGAGAGAGGCACCGAAACCGCGAGGACTTCGACTCGATCTCCGAACGACCGCAGAACCACAATCCGGAACTAATCCACACAATACGGTGCAACCAAACGGAAGCCGTAGAGCACGAAGTAGGGGATCCCAGAGGAATCACTTCACAAGTCCAAGAAGAACAAGAAAGAATAAAGGTTTGAGTAAGACACTCAACAGCTCGGCTGTAATACCATATAGGTTCTTAAATCATCAAAAGTTTTCTAATAGCTTAGTCGCAGGGGATATATATACTAGGAACAACCCTCCTAGATAGGTATAAAAACGAAAAGGAGTTTCTGAAGATAGGCTATGTGAAAGGTCACCACGATATGGCTTCCCGAAGTGGCTTCGCGTGACTGTTGGCCTCCAGAGCACTTTCTACTTAACTGATCATAATTCTTTATTGGGAAGTGCAAATGACGAGCCGTTTGTTGGGTGTGAAAGTACACTTGAAGAGCTTTCCAGACATGTATACCATGCATCACGAAACATTATAGGATGATACAGTTTCGCAGGATAAGTTGAACCAACATTCTGTCCTGTGAAACTGATGGCCTTTTGAGCAGTCTTGACTAAATCGTGTATATCTCAAGATTGGCACAACCAAAAAGGGTTGGGGTTTATTGCATTGGAAAATAGACTTGATGATATTTCCAAAATGTCATCAAGGGCCTCAAAAGCTTCTCGGAGTGCAGAGATATGGGCATTTCTTTAACTGGTCCGTTTTGGAACTAAACTGGTCCGTTTTTGGTCTGTAGCTTTTCTTCATGCAGAGTAACATTGTCCTCTTGATGTGTATACCTAAGTTCAATAAAAGTAGAACACTTAGGTAGTATAACATTTTTAGAATTATTAAAGTTAATTTCAGATAGGAATGAATTCACCTCTTCATGTAGTTTAGTGACAAGACTACATGTAATTGGACCATGATTTATATCATTTGTATAAGATGGTGAATTTTCTTCATGTTCCACCACATGACGAGCTGGCATGTCCTCATCACCACCGGACAATAGGCGAATTGTCCGGAGCCCCAGTAAGCGCAAATTCTTCCAGTCAACTGACCTCCGGACTACTCTGCTTAGTCCGATGGTTAGTCCGACACACCGAGTCCGGAGGTCGGTCCCTTACTATATGATTTCAATTTTTTGTTCTCATTCCATCGGACCACCTCGTTGGATCTTGTCCGGACCATAGGCGAATGGTCCGGAGCCTCGGTTAGTGCAAGGTCTTTCAGTCAATGGTCCTCCGGATCACTTTCCTTGGTTCGGAGGCTCGTCCGACGCGCTGGTCTGGAGGTCGGGTGCTCCCTGCGTGTAACACCCAAAATTTTGCATTTTCCAAAATAGATTAAAAGTAAATTGAATTGCATTTTATGTGGGCATTAAAACATAGGGAAATTAATTAAAGGTTTCATAAAGTAAAAATGAGTATCATACTAGAAACAGTGTTGTTGCATTCAAAAGATCTTTTGGAAAATGTGTCTGAAAATGATTTGGAAAACTAAAAAAAATAAAAATAGAAAAACATTCTTCTCTCTCTCTCTCCCTGCTATCTGGCCCAAGGTCTGTTGCCCCCAGCCCAGCTCCCTCCTCCCCTCTCTCCTTTCTGCCGAATGGGCTCTGCCCCGACCCATCTTTCCCCTGGCCCAGTTCCCCTCCCCACACTGCACCACCTCTCCTCCGGCTGACAGAAGGGCCCCGCCTGTCGGATTCATCCCCTCCCCTTTCCTTTCTTTCCCCCTCTCCTTCTCTGTTCGCTCCCGCCGGTGGACCGCCCTGCCGAGCGCGTTTCGGAGTAGGAGATCCCCCCCTTCCCATAACCGACACCGAGCCGTGACGTGCAAGCCAAGCGCCACCACCTCCCTTTCCTTCCTCCCCTTTCTCTTCTTTCCTTTCCCCGGCCGCCGCCCTTTCCTTGCAGCCGCTTTCGAATCCACGGCGGAATCCGCCCTTGCCTTCCCTGCGGTGCTTCCCGAGCTATAAAAGCTCATGCCCTGCGCCCTCCCGTCCTCACCGTGCCCCCGCGGAACATCTCAGAGGCACACTAGAGCTGCAGAGCCCCAGCCGCCGCAGCACGCCGAGTTCAGAGCCGCCGCCGTCACTCTGCGCCCGCCAAGCCCCTCCGAACCGCCCGAGTCCTCTCCGCGCCTCGCGCCGTGGTAAGCGGACCTCCAAAAGCTCACCAATCCTCTTAGTTTCCCTCTGTCTCGACTGTTTGCGCCTTGTCCGCGATCACCGGCCATGCAGAGCCGCTCCTCCGCGTGGACACTCCGCCGCTGTGCACAATCCGTTCAACCAACTCCACCTTTGTGTTCGCCGTTCTCCCCTCTCTCTCCCAGACCTATTTGCGTTGAGTTTGATGGTCTGAATCGCCAGATCGTGTTGCGTCGCCGCACGCCGGCCATGGCGCCGCCGCGTCTCTGACTCCGGCCGCCGCGCGCCACCTCTCTCCTCCCCGATCTAATCTAGTCCGTTCATTTTAAATCAAACGGTCAACCGAGCCCGATACCGGTTCGGCTGGCAGGTTTGCAAAAGAGACCCCGCCCTTTTCTAAGTCTAAACCCGCAGTCCTAAGGCGTAATCCGAGACTCCGTTTTCTCTTTTGAAAAACGTATTTCTTTTCTGTCTGTTTTAATTCAAAAATAAAAAGGAAAACCTTATTTGCAGTTTTGCCACTCTATTTCAAATGCTTATAAATTGCTCATTTTAAATCCAAATCGCTCCGTTCAAGTTGCGTTAGATCCGTATTTTCATGCTCTAGCCAGTAGTATAGTTTTCATCTATGTTAATTACTTTTGAAAATCAAAGAAAATTAATTCCGTAATGCTTTAATCTTGCTCTTTTCAAAATCCCGTTTAATTCATATCTTTTCCGTTATAGCTCCGTTTTTCGTGATTCAAGCGTCTTTGTGATTGTAGTGAGATGTAGATCAGTTTTATAAACTTTTAATCTTGTTTTATTGTGTTTGGTGTACTGTTCTAATCTATAGCCTTGTTTGTTTGCATGTTATGCCTCTGCGTGATTGCATGTGGTGTGATGATCGAGTACAGTCGGTGAGCAATACATGGGTGACCAGGAGTTTTGCTTTGAGCAGGAGCAGCAACAGGAACCCTTTGAGCAAGGCAAGTATTATATGGGATCTTCCTTGATGTCCTATTAATGAAGTTTTTCCAATAAAATCATACGCATGTGTCTAATACTGTTACCATAGGGTTTACCTAGATTTGATTACCTTGATCCTTGAAAACCTATGGGTTACCGTTGCATATGGGTAGTTATTGCTAGTGCTTCTCTTTAATAAGCATGATCCTTTAATCTTGATTAATGATTACCTGAAATGATGAAGTAAAACTTGACTTTTTAGTAACATGGATCTAAGACCCCTTTCTGTCAGCAAAAGCTGGGACATACAATACAACCTTGAGGGCTATATGGCTCTGGCTTTAGTTCAGTATTAGGGTCACTCTCTCGCATGCGGCAGTTCACGAAAGTTGCCATTGCCGAGCGGTTGCGGAGCGGCCGGAGTGGGGACCGCTGCGTGTGTGTACCATCCCGGGGCTCCTATATACCCCTTTCCCGTGGATCCGTACTATCTGTGGTATATCAGCGAACCCCTTTGAAAGACTTCATAGTGTTCCCTGCCCGCTCACCTCGGTAGTGTTAAGGGAGTCATGATCCCGGGGCATTTGGGGCAAACACGACTCATGGGTAAAGTGTACAAACTCTGCAGAGTGTTAAAAACTATCATGATAGCCGTGTTCACGGACACGAGCGGCCCGGAAAACTCACAGAACTCTTTGGTTACTTGTTGTTTACCTTTATGAATCACTTTATCATGATATTATGTTACTTGTTCAATTGTTTACCTGATCGTGCAATTTAACTTGGGGACTTAAGCATAACTTTGATCTACCACTTATAAAGTTTCGTTACAAATTAAAATTCTTACCGCAGTAAACCAGTGTCATACTTTTTGAGCCTCATGAACCCCATATGTACTTGTTGAGTACGAAAGTACTTACACTTGTTTTATTTCTTTTCAATACTTGTATAAAATCCCGGATGGGTACCAGATTATCAGAGTTATGAGGAGTATCCAGAGGACTTCTAGGTTTGGGGTCAACCAGTTGACGTCCCTGTGCTATGGAGCTTCGCGACAGTTATATTTACGCTGCTTTGTAATAGACATTATTTAAATACTCGTTCACTATGTAATAAACACTTGTGATGATACAATTTTGATAATTTGTCGGCTTATGTGTGTGACTGATCTCTGGGCACACATAAGATTTTTTTTGCATCCCGTTTTGTCTTTAAAACTGGGTGTGACACTGCGTAAAACCGTTTTCCTTCTGAAGTCTGTCAGACCATCCCGTTGGACCCCCCGTCGGACCAAGGTGAGTTGTCCGACACTCAGAATTTTTGTGGATAACCCCCCGCGTGAGTTATGTTCTGGCAGTTGCTTTTTCGTTCTCCACCGTTCGTACACTGCGCCGCCGCTCACCATCTCGCCGCCCTAGCTCCACCGCACGCCTGTGCCACCACCTCCATCACCCTCGCCGCCGGTGAGCTTCTCCCCGGAGCTCAGCCGCGCCTGCTCTACTCTACTCTGCCTCCCTCGCGCGCCAACAGCAAAGCAGCCGCCGCAACCACCATTGCCGCCGCGTGCCACCACCACCGCCTCTCGCCGCCGAGGACCCCCTCGCCGGTGACACCAAAGCTTCACCTCCACTACCCCCTCACCCTGCCTAGCCTCCCCCTTGCCATTGCCAACCTTCAAGTATTTCCCCCCTAGGGTTTGCCTAAACCTAGGGTTTGGGGAAGTTTTCGTCAATTCATCTTCGCCGACTTTGCTTGATTGTTCCTAGGGTATGCTTCTGATCATGGTTTTAGCGTTTTGTCTAGCTATTGATCATCCCATGACTTAGTTCATTCAATCTCAAATTCACTAAATTCTTGTCAATTGTGATTCTTAGTTGGCAATCCTCTTTGTGGAGTGTGTTGTGGAGCTTGATTTGCTTTGATTAGATACGCTTGCTTACATCAGGTACCATGGAAAATTTCACTCTATACTTACCACGATGCTTGCTTCCATACGATATCTTATCTCTAGCGATTATATATGCTTATATTACTTCTATCTATTCTATATAGCAGCAGCAGTGGCAGTTAAAACTCGGGGCAAAGCTTGTGAGTATGGATTGAGGCAAAGCCTCAGGAGGATCAGTCCAGTGGCTTGCAGGCCCCTCTATCAGATTACTCTGTGGTTACTTGTTTGTGACAGAAGCAGTTGGCAGTGGTTCTTGGTTCCTTGCAGTTGATCAGTGGGCAGTGGCTTCTTGTCAGTTTGAGCAGTGGTTCTTGTCAATGGGCAGCTTTCACTTGTTGATCAGCAATGCCTCACAGTTCTCGTGCTCGGGTCAGTGGTTCTATTGATGACCCTCCTCCTCCTCCGCGTCCTTCGAAGGACAAGGAGAAGAAGAAGATGGTAGAGAAGCCTAAGAAGAAGAAGAGAAAGCTTTCAGAGGTTGAGAAGGCCGAAGCCGTGGCAGATGTAGCAGACCGCGCAAAGCGGGTTGGTCGTAGAGGTTCCGTTCATATCAGCACCCCTCCGAGGGTTGAACCGTCTACACCACCCGCTCAGTCAGAGACAGTGGAGAGGAGCAAGAGCTAGTGACAGATGTTCTTGCGGTTCCATTGGTGCCAGCTCCCTAGGGACGTGTCACTCGTTCCTAGGCTACTCAGTCACCTTAGAGCGCCTCAGTAGCTCCCACTTCAGAGTCAGCTTCTGTTCACCTTGACTTGAGGGAGCTCACAACGAAGCAAGTGAAGAAGCTTCGGTTTGTTCAACTAGAGAAGTGGTGCCCAGATCAGCGTGACCCCACAGCGTCCCGCGGATGGCACACTACTATTATGGAGGATTTCTACAGGGAAGCTCAGCTCTCTTGTATACAGATTCGCCCTCACAGAGTTTGCTCCTTGAAGAGCCTTGTTGAGATTGCTGATGAGGAGATCCGCCCATTCATTGAGTACCTTCTGGGATTCGCAGACCTCCTTGGTCGTTCCGGGAACTATATTGAGTTTGCTTCAGTCTGGATTGAGCCAGATCACAGCTTTCTCTAGTACACCTTCAGAGGAGAGTGCCACAGGCTCTACTTGACTCAGCTCATGTACTTCGCTTGACCGGGACCGCCAACCACCTCAGTCTCCACTATGACTACTATGGAGGAGTCTCCTTACCTCGCTGAGCTCGAGGTGGCCGCGCTTTGTCAGTTCAGGAGGTTGCTCCTCTCTTCCGGCCACCCTTCACAGAGGGTTCATGACGTACCCCAGCAGAGCTTCTTCCTACCGTTCACCGCTTGAACGATGTTCTACGACGTACAGTGTTTCCTCGCACCGGGTACAAGGACGGTTTGACCAACCTACGGTAGTTTCTTCTTCAGGCCCTCATCTCTCAGAAACCGTTTGACTTAGTAGATTTTCTTGTGTCAGAGATTGAGGATGTGATTTCAGATGGGATGCGGGCTCGCCGTCAGTTTCCCTATGCACATTGGATATGCTCCATCATTGCTATCATGCATGAGAGGACCGAGCCCGGAGTCCGTGCTCTGCTAGATGCGTCTGAGACTTCTTTTCCACCTTACAGAGGTCTAGCTTCTATCGATTGTCGGTTTGGGAACCGAGTGCTTTAGCTTGTGTAGCAAAGGACTGCACCGGCAGACATGGCTGATGTGGATGCATAGGATGATTCCATCAGAGGCGTTGAGCAGCAGGAGCTCCATGAGTTGAACACTGGAGCAGTTGCTACACCTGAGGATACTACTTCGGATAGTTCTAATGCAGACTTCCGCCCCATACCAGATATGCCCCCACGGGCTCACGACGCCGAGGCCGGTGGGTCTACTTCTGCCTCAGAGATGATGATGCTGAAGATATTGGATAGGATTCAAGAGCAGCAGGGCTCCCTTGTGATAGCTGTTACCCAGGTCCAGCAGAGGCAGGATGAGATACAACGACAGTCTGAGGACAGACACTATGAGGTTCAAAGGCAGATGCTCCAGATGCAAATGGAGACACAACACTTGCAGCTACAGTCTCAGCAGAGAACATGGCCTTCATGGCCCATATGATGAAGTGGACTGGTGCCCCTCCTCTTGAGTTCCCTGCCGTGCCGTAGATTCAGATGATGAGTCAGACTCCGCCCTCACAGTCAGCTGGCCTTTTAGTGGCCCCTCTTCCAGCACTGAGCCCCGTAGTGGGCTCTCAGCAGTCAGTGGGCCAGTTAGTTGCCCCTCCAATGTCAGCCGGACCGTCCGTCACTCTCACCCCCGCCGTACAGTCCAGTGGACTTCAGGGTGCCAGATTGACCTCCCCGTTCTAGTCCCCGGCGACACAGGTCACCCAGTGGTTGGATACCTTAGGCCAGACTCAGCAGTTCACCCCTCTCACTACCGGCTTCACGCTGATGTCTGCTACGATGGGTGCCACTGCTCGAGACCTTTCAGCGTAGTTCAGCGACATCACAGGGCAGCCGTCCCCCACTGGTCAGCAGGTTGCAGCTGAGATAGAGGCCGAGTTTGTGACACCGACAACTAGTCATCACCGTTCCTCCATTGCGTCTTCAGAGGCTACTCACGACAGTCGTGGTCCAGCAGTTTCTACACCTCCAGCTGCTATCGTGACTGATGCCACAACTATCTCCACCGCTCCAGTTCCGCCTGAGTAGCCACCGGTTCCAGAGACTCCAGTTGAGTCAGTGCCAGAGGCACAACTGGACTCCGCCGCTCCAGAGGCACCTTTAGAGACAGTGGTAGTGGATCCTACGTCTACTCCTGCCCCAGCTATAGCTCTAGACACATCGGTAGCAGCGATAGCTGACACGTCAGCTTTTGTCCCCCAGACTGCTTCACACTCAGTTCCAGACACTCAGGGGGAGGACTCTGATGATGATGGTCTTGACGACTTCCGCTGACTTGACCTCTCCACGGCTGCTTCCACTCCGCCTCCAAATGCTTAGACTTTGGTGTTTTGACGCCAAAGGGGGAGAGGGAGAGTCCAGAAGTTGGCTAGCTTCAGGGGGAGCTAGTAGGACTTGTTTCTTTTGATGTGTAATATACTCTATCGCATCATGCATCATGTTTACCGTCTTTATGCACTATTGGTATGTGTGTGTTGTTTGAGACTTGATGGTTCTGTGACATGTGTGGACCTCTTATATATATATATATCATGTCACTTGGTTGTGCTATATTGCTTCCGCTCTAATCTCTGATCTTTTGATATAGCATATCCTTTTTGAAATCAAGAAATATGCTCAATTCATATCTTTTGTGCTTGTCATGGCTTGAATGGTTTAGGCATGTATTTGTCTCTCTTATTACTAACCCATGCCTATCTCATGTCAAGTCATGTTTCTCTAATCAAAATTCACTCATATTCTCTACTCGAGCTTGTATTGTCGTCAATCACCTAAAAGGGGGAGATTGAAGAATCATGGTCCCTTCTGTTTAGGCGATTAACGACAATGCTAGGTCACTATGACTAACGTGTGTTTTGCAGAGGCAAAGTCATATTGAGTTAGGTCATTAGTGATGATATGAATGGGCTTAATGGATATTCATGCCCCCAAGATGGAAATTGTTTCAGTTTCAAAGGATAGTGATTCAAGGTGAAGACTAGGCTAGTCCTTAGTGCCATAAGGTGAAGAAGGGCACTAAGTATAGCTAGGACTTTGTTTTCCTTTGACCGTACTATAAAGGGGGGTATGAGGTTAGTAGCTTGACCTAGGAGAGTTTGGGAATGTTGATGTATGCACACATGTCACAACTAGTCCTAGAGACCTCACTATCAGCCCTTGGTTAGCCCTTGAGATGGTAGGAGCAAAATCCCTAGAAGAGACTTAGTGGAAAGAGTTGAAATAGGGGGAGAAAAAGGCTCCGGAGAAGTAGCCTAGGAGGCGTCGGACCAAGGAGAGTGGTCCGACGGTCCCTGAAATAGGCAGTGTTTCTGTGGGATACCTTCAGACCACCTGTTCAGAAGGGCTCCGGACCTTAGACGAGTGGTCCAGAGGTCCCTGCTAGTGGAAGTAAGCCTCAGAGGAGGCTCTGGACTAGTCCGACGCCTTCAGTCAGAGAAGCATGGCAGTACAGTAAGCACCCTGGCTCTGGACCTCTGCATCGGACGAGGGAACCGGACTAAGGCGAGTGGTCCGGTGGTGCTGAGCTTAGCTGGATCTTGGAGTCCAGTCAACACCCTGGCTCCGGACCTGAGCGTCAGTCCAGGGCGTCGGACCATAGCGAGTGGTCCGACGGTGCCTGCTTTCTAGCGAAGTTTGAATTGCTAGTGAGCACCGGACCAGTCGCTATGGTACAGTGGTGTGTGCTCCGGACTAGTCCGGTGCCTTCGCAGAAAGTGGAAAAAGCAAGAAACGGCTAGTTTTAGAGGTGGGGACTATTTATAGTTTCCCTATTCGTCCTTGAGAGCTCTCTTGGCCATTGTTTCACCTGAGGAACCCTAGAGAGAGTTCTTGGAGAGCCAAGTGTCTAGTGAGGGAGAGATTTGAGAGAGTTCATCTTGTTCTTCCCTCCTAGAGTGATTAGGAGTGACTTGTGTGCATCCATCCACCTTCCTAGCCTTGAGTTGGTCAAGTGAAGGTCTTGTGCTTGTTACTCTTGGTGTTCAACAACACCTAGATGGTTTGGTAGTGTTCGGAGGAAGTGATCGCCGGAAAATTGTCGGCGGCTCTTCTCCAAGCTTCTGTGATCGGTTGTAGGCAATTCACTGAGATGGAGTGGCGAAGAATCAGCCCGTAGAGAGCACTCTATCCTTGCGCGGGTAGAGGGGGAGCTATACCTTGCGAGGTGCTCCAACGAGGACTAAGGGGGTGTGTCGACACCTCGATACCTCGGGAAAACATCGCGTGTCACAAATTCTCTATCCTTAGCTCTTTACTTACTTGCATTACTTTCCGCCTTGTTCTTTCAATTCCTACTAGAATTGCATAGGTTGTCTTTCCTTTCATTGGCTTGCTATTGCTTTCTAGTTAGGATACACATTGCAGTAGGCACTAGGGGGTGATTGGAATCACTAGGTTTTAATATTGCTTTAGAAATTTAAAAGAAGCCCAATTCACCCCCCCCCTCTTGGACATCTAGATCCTTTTAGAGAGCAATTTCATTTTAGATTAATTTTAAGCATGGTTCTCAATGGAAGTGAATGAAATAGTGAAGAGCCATAGTTACAAGCTAAATACAAGGCAGCCAAGAAGGATCTTCAAAAGCCTACACATGCTAGTGCTGTTGACGAAATATGCGTCGCAGTCTACCTAGGGAGTATCCCACGGTAGTAGATTGTTAGGCGGAGGTGTGGCGACGGCGATCAAGCGTAACACAGGGAGCGTAGACACGACAATTTAGACAGTTTCGGGCCGGCAAACCGCCGTAATACCCTACGTCCTGTGTTCTGGTGGCTAGATTGATCTCGTATATCCGGTTACAAGATTTGTAGATGATCTCAGAGAGGTTATCTGGGTTTTTGAGGGGGATACCTGCTCGCCTTATATAGTCGGGGAGCAGGGTTACAATTTCCATATCCTAACCGACTATGATCGGTTCCCTATGGCAAGGGATCCGAGTCTATCTACTAGGATCTTCCGTGGCGAGCCAGTCTTCTTAGGAGTCCTTGGCGAGCACGACGGGCTAGTCGCGTGCCGCAAGGCCTCGTAGGCTGGGCCGTCTCCTGGTCGGCATACCCAAGAAGGTCCCTGGGTATATGCCGAGGTTATATCCCCAACAAGTCCCTGAGCACGTTATATTCTTCTAGCGAGTCCGCGACATCATCCTGAGAGGCGTCCAGCTGGTAGTCATCATGCGGGGTGGTCGTCGTAGAGCCCCGACCAGCATGGCTAGTCGAGATGCTGCTCGGAGAGGTCTCCCGACCAGGTCGATCTGGTCGAGAACGTCGTATCCTGGCGTGCGAGCTGGTCGCCTTGTCTGATGCTGCGGCTGCTTGCTGGGAGAATGTGACGTGCTAAAGAAGAAAAAACTTTTGAAAGGTCTTTCCCTGGTGAAGTGTACCGACTTAGGTTCTGCAAAAACCGCACATTAAAATAGCAGAGCATTGCTTGTGAAAAAGATCAGTACGTTCACCGCAAGGTGAAGTGTACCCACTTAGTCCTCAAGCATGGTAGCAGGTAAAGTATGCACGTGGTGCCATGCTTTATAAAGTAGTGTATAAAGTAACTAAATAGAGATTGGGGCATAAATTTGCAAAAAACAACTGCGAATACCCGTAGTCCCCGAGCCGGATGGAAGGGGCTCAGAGAGATTCTTGTATCAGGCTCTTTTGGTTTTTATTCGCAGTCCCCGAGCGTCAGTCCCCGGGTGTTGTCCTTCCAGGCGTTGTTCTCTGGTGCCCTGGTCGCAGTCCCCGAGCCTTGCTCGTTGTGGAACTGAACGAAGTCCCCGAGCCTGGTCGGAGACGCGATCAATATTTAAGTCGTTGTTGCTATGGACGGAGTCCCCGAGCGTGTTTGTGCCTGTAGATCTGTCGACCATGTTGGCCAGGTTGCTTGTACCTATATTTTCTTCCTGAAAAAGTAACAAAGGTGTGCGTCTAGTCCCCGGGACTGTAGCATTGGCCAAAAGGAATGATTAGCCACAAAGCATAAGATGAAAGGTAAACAGGGTTAAATGGTCCGTAATTTTGTGTCTGGTTTTATCGGCCCGTTTGTGCGGCGCAAAAGGTGGTTGGCGTGGCAGTTCCGTATTCGATAAAGGGTGAAATCCGCGGCGGAAAGGGGAACGGTCGCGTCTTTTGCTTTTTTATCCAAAGGTGTGTAGGATTCGAAGAGGCGCGACTCCCTTGCTTGGGTTGTTCGATCAGGGCGGAGGTTTGTCTATATATCCCTGTGAAGCTTCGGGTAAGTATCGATTCCTATCACGTTTATTTCCTTTGCATTGCCTAGTCGCAAGCTTTTGAGAGGGTTTCGTCGACGCTAGGGTTTGGTCGGTGGAGATGGAGGGTGGTGGTGCGCGCCTTGCAGTGGGTCCCTCTGCCTTGCTGGCTTTGTTGGAGGACTTGGTCTTCTGGATTCTTCTTCTTGTGATCGGCGACGGCGACAATGTGTGTGAGTATGTGAAGATTCGCCGACTCTGCCGTCTCTTTTGCCGCTTTTGCGATGATGCTTCGACGATTCGGCGCATGTCTCTTCGGCGCATTCAGGACTATTGTCCGCCCTACTACCCCTTCCTGGAGTCGGCCGTCGTTCAGCATTTTCTTGATGTCGACCATCATGAGGCTTTGTTCTTCCATGGCCTGGAGCGGTTGATGGTGTTCGGGCGAGATCCTGTCGGCCGGGATCTTATTGGTAGGGCGGTGGTCGCTGGAGATGATGTTGCTATGTACTTCAAGGCCATGATGCTGTTTTATGCTGATTCGGTGAATCCAGAGGCGCATGCTATCCTTGGTTCTATCGGTGGAGGTGCCCTGCAAGATGGTCGTTTTTGTGACCGTTTCTTGCGTCATCTTCGACACCGCTCTCGTGATGACATGCACAGGATCAGGCGGTCTCTGGGTATTCGTGCGCCAGAGGATGTTCCGGATTTAGTCTTGGTCGTCGCTCCTCATCAGTGTTCCTGGAGCGAGTGTCGCCGTTGGGGTGATAATGCGCCTGGGATCATCATGTACTGTAGCTTGGAGTGTCAGATTCGACATGAGTTTGATCTCTGGACTAGGAACATTTGTGAGGTAGTTGCCTATCGCATCAGTAGGATGAAGTTGTAATTTGCCGGAATAACTTTTCTTTAGACGTTGTCTCTCCAATGCCGATTTTGTGATCATGCTCTGTTTTGCTGCAAGACAGCGGTGATTTGTATCTCGGATACAAGTGGTCGAATGTGTAAGTGAAAACTACAAAACTGTAATATATCCAGTCTGTGAGGTTTTGTTTCACTTGTATGTCCTATCGTGCCCGCTAGTCGTGAGCCGTCATGATGAGTCGTTCTGCCTTGGGTCTCAAATGCTCCAGATCATAGGGCTAGCGCCACTTCACACATAGGATACATAAGGACTCCCAAGGCAGTACACTGCTGGCAACCCGCGGCGCAGAGGGCGAATAGCTCATGCACACTTTGGATGATATCAGGGTCAGGTCCTTTTTCCAAGAGGACTAATCGTGGCGTGACTATGGCCTGTGGCGACCGTTCCTGCAGACGCTGGGCGAATAGCCATGCTGCTTGTAGAGTCGTCGACCGTACCGTGGTCGTGTACAGATTCTGGGCGCACAGCCTCATGGCTCCTGACCTAATGACACCGCCCAGTTTATGAGGAGGTAGTGTTGAGACCGTTTTTCGGCATGTGTCAAATGAGCTAAGACTGGCATTAGTCGGTAGCCATTTTTCATCGGCATCGGGAGGTCATCAGTCAATGTTACCGATGAAGGTGAATGTTGCGAAAAGGATAAGTTTGTTGCCGATGGAAGCTGGACGGTTCTTGCCGATAGGAGTCGATCGGTAAAGACAAGTTACCAGTAGAGGTGAAAAGTTGTCGATCGGAAGGTATTGCCGATAAGGAGACGATGCCGATGGGCACAGGGTGACGTGGCGGTTGACGTCAGCAGGGGATTGCGGATGGCAATAAAAGGAAGTTGCGGATTGAAGAGTCTGCCGATGGAAAGTTTCATCGAAGAGAAGACATAAGGAAACTGGTGATCTCATACCAGTATTATTATGGCAGTTTGAGTCCGACTCTTGCACGAGTCGTTTGTTTCCTTAAAAATAGAAGTGTCTGTTTAGGAAAATAGTATTGTTATTTGGATCCGACTCCTGCGCAAGTCAGTTATTTCCTTAAAAATAGGAGTTTGTTTTGTTTAGGAAAGGTACAAGTTGTATCTGTCTACAACTCCTATTGTCGGGGTATAAATATGTACCTAGGGGTCGTGAGAAACAATGAATCAATCTATTAAACAAATCAATTACTCTTATTTACTTTTACTACAATTTACCCTTTTATTGCATTTGTCTTAGTTTATCTACGAGTTCTTCAAGCTTCAACGGGCTGCATCTCCTTGATCTCCGTCAAACCCTTGCAAGTTCCGCGTGGGAGTAATCTGAGCTTTGACATCCGGGCGCATCGCTGTTGTCTCGTTCAGCTCTGCTCTAGTTATCCTGATCAAGTCTAAGTCTTGACATCTGGGCGTATCCTCGTTGTCTTGTTTGAACCTTGTTCTAGTTATCGTCCTTGTCGATTAACTGGTCAAATCGACTGGCACACCCTCGGAAATCGAATTCGGGTAATAGCCCGAGGTGTTCGCAGATCCTGACGCTTTTTGTGTCAACACCTCTTTTGGCACACCCGGTGGGACCATTATACATCTATCATGGGTGATAACTCCGACGTTAACCAGAGGAATGTCATCGAAGTCTCCGAGGTCGATCTGAAAGATGATCAAAAGCTGGCTATGGAGCGGGCTATGGAGGAGTACAAACAGTTGTATCTGAAGTCCTTCAACCTAAGCAGGAGCGGCGAAGCCATCCTAAAGCAAGATCCGCCGTTGCCACGGCAGGTCACGTATGATGCCAATCCTGGTAAGTTGTAAGAGATGGTTAATTCTGCCTTAAATCAAGCATTAATTAGCCACTCCAATGTGCTGTCCAATACTGTGTACAATGTTGTTATGCAATCTTTCAAAGAAGGACAAGCACCTCAATATGTTGGTACAGCGTATCATCAACCTGGATCGGCATCTATAAACCCATCGGCAGCCCCAATGACGTCTTCTACTCCTGTGGATCCGTCTGCCGATGTGGCTACACCGCCAAGGCCAAATCATGAAAGCGTCACTAAGCTTAGTGCAGATCCAGTGGCGTCGGCAATGTCGGGACCTGCTACCCAGAATAATCCAGCTCTTGCCAACTGGTGGGGATACGGTATGCCTTCGAATCCATCTGCTGGTTCTAGTCTGGTGCAGGGAGACAGTTCGGCTTGGAAGGGCTCTATGGCATCGACAATGCAATCACAACCGGTGATCCCTATCACTCTACATCTTATCCAACTGTGCGGATGCAATCAGAAGATCTCCAGGTGGTGATCCCTAAAGTACCTCTGATGCCACCATCGGCAAGCTCGGTACCGATGCAACATAGTATAGCAACTGGAAGTCAACCTATGATGGAACAGCAGGCTCCAGTTAGTTGTCAGCCATCGGTAAGTCACATGCCGATGATTCATAATCCTGGATGGACCAGTCAGCCATCGGTTCAACAGCCTGGCGTACTAATGTATCAGTATGGAAGTCCAAACATTCAGAGTGGAGCATCGGTATAGCAACAGATGAATATGATACCACAGTATAATCCAGTGAATGTGCAAAGTTATCCATTGGTAGGTCAACCAATGCATAACGTCCAGATGATTGGTGCTGCGCCCATGCCAATTATTCCGAATCATCTTCTACCAAGACCTGAGGGGGCGCATCAGACGACTCCACCAGTCAACAACCAGCCAATGAGTCGGCAAGATCAGGATGCATATTGGACCGATAAGATTGCCGAAGTGATGAAAGAACAATTCGGCATTAAACCCAAGGTTAACACATACTCTTATCGGATGCCATATCCTCCGTCGTATGACTTAATTCCTCTCCCAAATCAGTACAAAGTGCCTGATTTTACCAAATTCTCTGGCCAAAATGACACGTCAACAATGGAGCACATCAACCGCTTCATTATCCAGTGTGGAGAAGCTGCCAGCAGAGAAGAACTGAGGGTGAGATTGTTCTCATCGTCATTATCTGGATCGGCGTTCACATGATTTATTTCGTTGCCTCCGAACTCTGTGATTACTTGGGCAGATCTAGAAAAACAATTTCACAAGTATTTCTTCGCGGGCGTACATGAAAGGAAGCTTACCGATTTGGTCAAGTTGAAGCAGGGTAATGACGAATCGATGGAGGGCTTTGTCTAGAGGCTGCGAGACGTGAAGAATAAGTGCTACAGCTTGGTGCTTGATGATCGACAATTGGCAAATTTGGCCTTCCAAGGATTGTTGCCGCACATCAAAGATAAGTATGCGTCTCAAGAGTTTGAAAATCTAAGCCACCTTGTGCAGAGAATTGCCAATCAAGACGTCAAGACTTTTGAGCCTAGAAAGACTTGGAATAAGAAGGTGACCTTCATTGAGCGAGAAGAGGATTCCGATGAAGAGCTAAGCATCTGCGCTGCCGAATGGGTGAAGGATAAGAAATCTGTGTCTTGTCCGTTTGGCCAGAAGGAAGCTGAAAGGTTCACCTTTGATATCACCAAGGCCGATAGGATGTTTGACTTATTACATCAAGAAGGGCGAATCAAGTTGGCACCTAACCAAGTAATTCCATCGGCCAAAGAGCTCAGAAAGATTAGGTATTGCAAGTGGCACAATGCAACTTCGCACAGTACCAACGACTGCAAGGTATTCAGGCAGCAGTTGCAGTCAGAAATTGAATCTGGACGAATTAAATTTGAAAATTCTAAACCACAGAAACCGATGAAGATTGATCAGCACCTGTTTCCAAATAATATGGTGGAAACTAGTGGAAAAACTAAAGTGCTAACATCGGAAGCTGCCAGGAAGAATGCATCGGTAGATCCTGACCATCAAGTAGCTGAGCGTGATGAGAGGAGGTTTGCCGGTGACAGAAAGGGCAAGAAAGTTGCCGATGAAGATAGCAATGCCAAGAGAGCTCCTGGTGTTATAATCATGCATACGCAGCCAAGGCGAGAGTATCGGCAATCACAAGAGGAGCGGCATCGGCAGGAAGAAGAAGAGCACCAAGAGTGGCTTCGGCATAAGGACCACTGGAAGTGTCCCTTCTTCGTTCACTGTTGGGAAGAAGGCATCAAGCTACCTACTACTGATAATTGTCCTGAATGCAATGGGTATTACCCTGCTGATCGGTTAGAAAAGAAGCCTTGTTTTGACGATCGGACATCCAGGTACGCTAGGCCGCTCAGAGAGAAGAAATCGGCACATGACCGGCTGGGGGGCAAGCTCAGCGCGCATAACAGGCTTGGCAGGCGTGTTGATCAAAAGGAGCTTGAGGAGATGGCCAATGTAAGAGTGCTTGATGAAGAAATATTCTCCAGAGATCCAAACATCAGGAGTGGTGCCGATGCAAGCAGTGAGAGGCAGCACCAGCCTGTTTGTAAAACTAAACTTCCTCAGTGGTGCCCTAAGGGTCTAACAAAGACTCAGAAAAGGAGAATCCAGCGAGAACGCCAAAGCGACTTATATGACAATGAAAATCCTTCAAGGGAAAAGCAGTGGAGGCCAAAGCGCAAGGATAGGGATCCATCGGCAGAAATCAATATGGTCGTCATATTGCCAATGGAGTTCATGACACCTGTCAGTGACAAAGAGGCTGCAGAAATTGCGCAATTGGTCTTGGATCCGATGGCAGCTGTCTTTGAGAAACCTGTCGATGATGAAAGGCAGCACCTAAGGGCCCTGTTTGTTAAGGGCAATGTGGATGGATAGCCTGTAACGAAAATGCTGGTGGATGGCGGGGCGTCAATAAACATAGTGCCATATTTCATGTTCAGGAAGCTTGGAAAAGGCAACCAAGACTTAGTCAAGATGGACATGAAACTTAAAGATTTTGAAGGCAATGTGTCGCCAGCTATGGGAGCCGTATGTGTTGAATTAACCATCGACAGTAAAACTTTGCCGACGACATTTTTCGTGATCAGTAGCAAAGGCACCTACAACTTGCTCCTAGGAAGGGATTGGATCCATGCCAATTGCTGTATTCCTTCTACTATGCATCAGAGCCTTGTGCAGTGGGTTGGAGACAAGATTGAAATCATTCGGAGTGAAACTCCATCAATCGTTGCATCAGCAGAATCGGAGACTTATGAGAAGACCAGGTGGATATCAGGTGAAGCTTGGGACACGGAGTTCCTCAAAGTTGCCGATTACCACATTACACCGATCCAAGCAGTCGGTCCTGAAGAGGAGTTTTAATGGATCAATTCGCCAATGATGGAAAACTAGGACAGGGGTTTACATCGGCCGATGATTTATTAGAAGTAGATATCGGCGATGGTAGTAAGCATAGGCCTACTTTTATTAGTACTAAGTTGGATTCCCAATGTAAGCGGCAATTGATTGACTTATTAAAAGAAAATAAAGATTGCTTCACTTGGGATTATACAGAGATGCCTGGTTTAGACCGATCAATAGTCGAACATCGGTTGCCTATTAAGTCTGGTTTCCAACCACATCGGCAACCTTCACGCCGATGCAATCCTATGGTGTTGCCTGACATTAAAGCTGAAATTACAAAGTTAATTGAAGCTGGGTTTATTTGGCAATGTCGATATGCCGATTGGATTTCTAATGTGGTTCCTGTATATAAGAAGAACGGAAAGCTTCTTGTTTGTATTGATTTCAGGAATCTCAACAAGGCCACACCGATAGATGGTTATCCGATGCCCGTTGCCGATCTGCTCATTGATGCTGCTGCTGGACATCAAATCATTAGCTTCATGGATGGTAATGCTGGATATAATCAGATATTCATGGCTGAAGAAGACATATCCAAGACTGCTTTTAGATGTCCAGGTCATGTTGGTTTATTTGAGTGGGTTGTCATGACTTTTGGCTTGAAGAATGCCAGTGCTACCTATCAGAGAGCAATGAATTTTATCTTTCATAGGTACATCGGCACGATAGTCGAAATCTATATTGATGATGTGGTGGTTAAGTCTAGAAATTTTGAAAAGCACCTTGCCGATTTGCGAAAAATCCTGGAATGCATAAGGGAACATGGGTTGAAGATGAATCCTAATAAGTGTGCAATTGGTGTATCGGCAGGCCAGTTTCTGGGTTTTATGGTGCATCAGAGAGGCATCGAGATCGGCAGAAAATATATTGATGCGATTAACAAAGTAGTTGCTCCTACAAACAAGACTGAGTTGCAATCTTTAATCGGCAAGATTAACTTCATTAGAAGATTTATATCCAACTTATCTGGTAAGATTAGATCTTTTAGTCCATTGTTAAAACTAAAAGCCGATCAAGAGTTTATATGGAAAGAGGAACAGCAGTTAGCCTTGGAGGAGGTCAAGAGATATTTGGTGAACCCTCCGGTCTTGGTTCCACCTCAACACGGGAAGCCTTTCTGGTTGTATTTGTCTGCCAATGACAGTGTTATCGGGTCAGCCTTGATTCAAGAATTTGAAGGGAAAGAACGTGTGATATATTATTTGAGCAGGAGGTTGGTAGATGCTGCGACCAGGTATTCGGCTATAGAGAAATTATGTTTATGTTTATATTTCTCTTGCATAAAATTGAGGCATTATTTATTGTCAGCTGAATGCACTGTTATCTGCAAAGATGATGTGGTTAAATATATGCTGTCGATGCCGATATTAAGTGGGAGAATCGGCAAATGGATTCTAGCGCTTTCAGAGTTTGATCTAAGGTATGAATCGGTTGAGGCAGTTAGAGGTCAAGTGATGGCCGATTTTGTTACTCAGCATTGCAATGTGGTAAGTTCTATAGAGATTGCTCCTTGGACTTTGTTCTTTGATGGGTCTGCGTGCAAGGAAGGGGCAGGCATCGGTGTTCTCTTAATTTCACCCCGGGGACGGAGATATGAGATTTCATTGCCGATTGTTGCTACATCGACAAACAATCAGGCTGAGTACCAAGCGTTAATAAAAGGATTGGAATTACTCCGGGAAGTGCATGCCGATGCTGTTGAAATCTTTGGTGACTCTATGTTGGTGATCAATCAATTGATTGGGGTTTATGAATGCCGAAGTGAAGTGTTGATTGCACACCATGAGAGATGTTTATAATTATTGAAAGAATTCAAAGAGTATCGCCTTGAGCATATTCCTAGGTTGCATAATGAAGAGGCCAATCGGTTAGCACAGAATGCTTCAGGATATCAGCCGATTCAAGAAGTCATGACATCGGTAATGGTTGCCGATGACTGGAAAAAGGAAATCGCCGATTACTTAAGAGATCCGTCTAAGAAGGTTGAAAGGCGTCTAAGATTCCAGGCTACTAAGTATGTGCTCCTCGATAATGAATTGTATTATCAGACGATTGATGGAGTTTTGCTCCGATGCCTTGGTAAAGAGGAGTCAAAAGAGTTGATGGGCGAGATCCATGAAGGTGTGTGTGGGGCACATCAATCGGCATTCAAAATGAAGTGGATGATTAGGCGGAATGGATATTATTGGCCAACAATTCTTGAAGATTGCTTCAGCTATTTTAAAGGGTGCCAGGATTGCCAGATGTTTGGTAATATTCAGAGGGCACTTGCATCGGCAATGAGTCCTATAATCAAGCCTTGGCCATTTAGAGGATGGGCTATTGATCTCATCAGCAGATTTATCCGCCGTCAAGCAAAGGGCTCAAGTTTATACTTGTTGCTACCGATTACTTTACAAAATGGGTTGAGGCGATTCCTTTGAAGAAGGTGATATCGGCGAACATGATAGATTTTGTAAAAGAACATATCGTTTACCGATTCGGTATTCCTCAAACTATTACTACTGATCAAGGAACCATGTTCACATCGGGAGAATTTGATGAATTTGCTGCTAGTATGGGGTTCAAGGTGTTAAACTCTTCTCCTTATTATGCTCAAGCTAACGGTCAGGCTGAAGCAACTAATAAAGGAGTCATTAAGCTTATCAAACGCAAAATTGAAGAAAACCCTAGAAGGTGGCATATAGTGTTGAATGAAGCCCTATGGTCGTATCGGATGGCTTGTCATGGTGCAACCAAGGTTTCGCTGTATCAGTTGGTCTATGGACACGATGTTGTCCTGCCTTGGGAAATTAAAACTGGTTCTAGGCGATTGTCTTCTCAGGATCAATTGACAGCCGATGAATATAATACTCTTATGAAGGATGAGTTAGAAGACTTAGTAGGTCATCGGTTGAGGGCTCTAATCAGCATTGAAGAAAATAAGAAAAGGGTTGCCAGATGGTATGACAAGAAGGTAAAGGTGAAAAAATTTGCTGATGGTGATCTGGTGTGGAAATTGATTTTACCGATTGGGACCAAGGATTCTAAGTTTGGAAAGTGGTCTTCTAATTGGGAGGGTCCGTTTCGGATAAATCAATCTGTTCCTGGCAATGCCTATATTTTGGAAACTCTCGAAGGAGTTGCATTCTCCAGAGCAATCAACAGTAAATACTTGAAGAAATATTACCCTAGTATTTGGGTAGATGCATAGAATGCCCGTTGGAATACCGATGGAAGAGAGTGCTATATAAAACATCGGTAAAAGTGTACTAGCATTATTTTACAAAGCAAAATCAAGTGTTACATTTGCCGATATGATGAATTGTAGCAAATTACAACAAGGATTGAATAGCTGATATCGCACGTAGGCGAATTTGCTCTATTTCTTCCATCTCCCTGGCATCATCATCGGCAGACCTTTCAACTGGCTTGATTTTCTTCTTTAGCAGGATAGCTTGTCGGGCGTTTCTGTCTCTTTCTTGTCGCAGAGCTTTAATGGCGTCGAGCAGTTGAGCTTTCTTTTGGCTGGCTGTGTTCAGGGCTTCTTCAACCCTTTTCAGTTCAGTTAGCAACTCTTCCCTCCTTGCCGATAAGTGAACGATCTCTTGCTCAAGATTGGCGCCGGAAGCTTCTACTTGGCCGATGTCCTTGTGCTTCTCATCGGCAATTTGTTTGAACTTAAGCATTTCTTCTTCAATCTTTGAGTGAGCAGTTCTATCGGTTATGCGACGAGAAAGTCTTTGATACTGGAGTTGCCTGCTCTCAAGAAACGCTGCCTGGAAGAGTGTTTCCTCTGTATCGGCAGATAGGTGGCCTTGGATGTCTTTGAAAGCTATCTTTACCGTAGTAGAGTCTTGGACGAGATGAGATGTGTCTTGTTGCAGTAAGGATAGCAATGTTTCAAGCTTGAGTTTGACCTCTGCCGATAAAGCTAGAACGGAGCTTTCTTCGTCTTCGTCTTCATCGGGAAGGTTGACGGCGAAGGAGAACAAGCTATTCACTGGAGCAGAGTCTTCTTTGTCTTCGTCTTCGTCAGGGAGGTTGACGGCGAAGGAGAATAGGCTGTCAGGGGAGTCTTGGGCCTGAAAAGGAGAAAGTTAGAGTTTGCCGATCATAAGTTTATACTGCAAGTCTTTAGATAGTTGGCTTACCATCTTGAAGTGGGTTTCTTGCCTGGGACTTGGGAAGGCTGCCGGTATGGTATCGTCTAGAAGATTGGCAATGGTTGCCGATGAACACGCTTCCGTAGGAGGAGCGGTCGGTGTTGTTGGTGCTATTGCTGGTGTTGTCTCTGCTGCGATGGTTGGCTCCTATGGCGGTGATGCCATCCTCTGGTCGGAGATGTTATCTGGTGTAGGTGCTGGTGCTGATGCCGATGTTGCAGCTGGTTCTTGCGTTGGTGGTATTGTTTCCTGGTCAAGGATTTCGTCCGTTGGCTGATCAGGACCAGACGCCGATGATGGCTCTACTGTTGGTGCATCGGTGAGAGTTGGTGATGCAGCTGGAGTGGCTCGCCTCAAGCGTTTCTTCTTTGGAGCGGCAGTAGGTGAACCGGCCCTTTTTGGTTGCGAAGCTTGGGGGCATCGGCAGCATGAGTTGGAGAGGTTTGTACGTTCGGAGCAGTTGCCGATGACCTCGTTGCCTGTAAAATATTTGGTACAAGTTAAATGAAGTAAATATTGCCGATGAAAGTTTGTGATCGGTATAATAAAAACTTACTGCAAAAGCTCACGCCAAGATGGTAGCAGCAGCCGATGGAGTAGCGATGGTCTTTGCGGGCGTCGACTTGGGCTTGAGGGTAACCTTAGGTACCCTCTGAAGATTGAAGGCAGCCAGTGTAGGAGCTTTATTACCGATAATCGATACAGGGCTCATCATTCGAAGATGGAAGGGCTTGTCACTCTTGCTCATTTGGGGGATTGGATCGTCAACCTGTTAAGCAAAAGAAGATCAGATGACAAAGGTAGAAGTAAATGATAAAAGTGCATTTTGATGAACTTACTGCATCATCGGGGATGATATGATCGGCGTCGATCAAATGCCGATAGTAGTGCGATGACTTGGCGAACAGTTGGCTTCTCCATTCTTGCCACCAAAATTTGTATTCCTCCATGATGAAAGATGTTGGTGCCCAGGAGGATAGGTCAATGTTTGATGTATCGGCATCGGGAGGGAGATTGACAACCTTGTTCCAATCCATAGCGCTGGAGATAGTTTGTCTTGGTTTTATCACCTTGGCGTAGCAGAGTTTGATCGGTAATTGGCCAAATGCCAGTTGTCTTGCTACTGCCGATGGGTAATAGAACTCATAAGATGGAGGAGCATTCTTCCCAGTTCCAAAAATGTTGACTGGAATAGCTCGGGAAACAATGCTGGCCTTCATGATTACTTCATTCTGAGGCACGTTCCAATCGGTAAGGTTGAACAACAAAGGAAATCGGTTGTCATCATCAATATAAGGCCACCAAAGCCGTTCTGAAGCAGGGATTCTGTTATAAAGCTTTTGAAAGAATTTGCCAAACTGGTCTGCATTGGCATCGGTTCCTGGTAGCACTATGATAGCCTCCCCGAAATTAAGAGGGGGAGGAGTTGCCGATTCATCATCATCAAATACATAATCCTCTGATATATCCCTTGGGAATTGTTGATTGAACAAGTCAAATTGAAGGGCCTTGTACATGTGTGCGTTTAACCACATGTTTATAAACCACCAAGGACCCCCGAGGTTGCCGATGGACTCGCCTAACAATAACTTTTTGGATACTTGGTGTAGAAGATGGTATACCGATCCAAGGAGGTATCGGCCGAGAGGGAGTCTTGTTCCATCGGCCAGAAGCTCTGCCGTAGGAAGATACATGGTGGTAGGTCCGACTGTTCTACCACAGAAGATAATTTTTTCTAGCCACATGTTCAAAAAGATGGCATGCTCCCTTTGACCTACCGATCCAGTCTTTTGGTATTCCCGGATGTAACCAGTCCAGCCGCCGATATTGCGTGTGTTCACCTTATACTCAGCCTTCCTATTGAACAGGGCGGGGGTATCGGCAGAGGTGACATCAAGGTCGGTAAGCATGTGTACGTCGGCAAGAGTGGGAGTAGCTGGTCCGTGTCTGAATAAAAAGGCATTCATTGTATCGGACCAGAAATACGAAGCCGCCATCATCATATTCTCATTCTTCTCCATATCGGCAATGGAGAGCCTGATACACTGATCTAGGTTATGCTCTGACCAGTAAACTTGTTGTGTTCTGATTATTCTAAGGTACCAGTTTTTCCATCCCTTGGTGGGTTGGGGCCATGAGCGGAAAACATCTTTCCATAACCCTAGGCTAAAGCATTCAGATTTGAAAGGGATGCGGTTGGTCTCTGCGTTGATTAGATTGGTAGGATTGGGGTGTCCCATTGGGCCCAGGCAGTTGAAATTGGATTGCTCAATGGGGATTACTACCTTGTTGTACAGTTCCTAGGTTTCGGAAAAAATCAAAGAAAGAAAGGGGAAAAGAGATTACGAAATTGATACGGAAAAGGAACTTGCATAAGGTGAAGTGAGGAGGAAATAGACTTACTTTGGGGACGTCGAAGTGGATCGCCATTGGAGTTGAGGAAGTCCTTGTGATTCGTGCTCTACTTGAGAGAATCGTTGTTGCTTGAGCTCACGGGACTGTTCTTCGGAGCCGCCGCCGAGGTTGAAGACGAAGGCAGATGAAAATGGAAGTGGGCGCAGGGTGAAAAAACAGATTGGATGGTGGTAACTTTTATAAGCCTGGTCAGGGGTATTTTGGAATTTTCTTCGCACTGAGCAGGAATGTAGAGAGGTATGCAATAGGTATGCGCGGCAATCAAGGAGATATGACTGGGCTTACAACTATTCGCACTGCAGTTGCGGAATTTTGTTAATAAATTGTGATTTTTACGCGCGGTAATCAAGGAGGTCATGCAAATATCTTGGAGGGAAAGGTTACAGTAGAGAAAATTTCGGTGCATAAAATATTCTACACTCCGAAATTGGGGGGCATGTGTTGACACCGTTTTTCGGCATGTGTCAAATGAGCTAAGACTGGCATTAATTGGTAGTCATTTTTCATCGGCATCGGGAGGTCATCAGTCAATGTTACCGATGAAGGTGAATGTTGCGAAAAGGATAAGTTTGTTGCCGATGGAAGCTGGACGGTTCTTGCCGATAGGAGTTGATCGGTAAAGACAAGTTACCAGTAGAGGTGAAAAGTTGCCGATCGGAAGGTATTGCCGATAAGGAGACGATGCCGATGGGCACAGGGTGACGTGGCGGTTGACGTCAGCAGGGGATTGCCGATGGCAATAAAAGGAAGTTGCGGATTGAAGAGTCTGCCGATGGAAAGTTTCATCGAAGAGAAGACATAAGGAAACTGGTGATCTCATACCAGTATTATTATGGCAGTTTGAGTCCGACTCTTGCACGAGTCGTTTGTTTCCTTAAAAATAGAAGTGTCTGTTTAGGAAAATAGTATTGTTATTTGGATCCGACTCCTGCGCGAGTCAGTTATTTCCTTAAAAATAGGAGTTTGTTTTGTTTAGGAAAGGTACAAGTTGTGTCTGTCTACAACTCCTATTGTCGGGGTATAAATATGTACCTAGGGGTCGTGAGAAACAATGAATCAATCTATCAAACAAATCAATTACTCTTATTTACTTTTACTGCAATTTACCCTTTTATCGCATTAATCTTAGTTTATCTACGAGTTCTTCAAGCTTCGACGGGCTGCATCTCCTTGACCTCCGTCAAACCCTTGCAAGTTCCGCGTGGGAGTAATCTGAGCTTTGACATTCGGGAGCGTCGTTGTTGTCTTGTTCAGCTCTGCTCTAGTTATCCTGATCAAGTCTGAGTCTTGACATCTGGGCGTATCGTCGTTGTCTTGTTTGAACCTTGTTCTAGTTATCGTCCTTGTCGATTAACTGGTCAAATCGACTGGCACACCCTCGGAAATCGAATTCGGGTAATAGCCCGAGGTGATCGCAGATCCTGACGCTTTTTGTGTCAACAGGTATCACTTAGGAGGTCTGTCAACGTGGTCGTAGTGCTTAGGGTAGCTACTTCTATTCACTATGACCCTTGATAGACCAGCTTCGAGAGCTTTCTAGTTATGGCCAGGCTGTTAGGAGAAATGTCGTGTTGTGTTTTGGAGAGGTCGTCGAACACTATGGGAGTGTTTTGGAGAGGTCGTCGATCGTTAGTAGTCGCACTGTCGTGGTCGTCGTGTGTTGTCAGCGTTGTTGCGGTGAGGGTAGTTGTAAGTGTCTATGGAGTGGTTAATCTATGCCATGAGCACGTCACAAAGGTCTTTGTGCCGCGTGGGTGTTTTGTGAAGATTGCCATATGCCGTGGTCGTTTCGTAACATATTTAGATTAGATACAATGGAGATAAAGCACCTTTATTCATTGTTTGGAGGTACAACGATACAAACTTTATTGTATTAGGACTATATTAGGGCGTCTTGCATTGCCCGGAGCTATCGACCTCTATGCTCGTTCGCCGCCGGAGTTGGGAGTGATCGCTGCTTCTTTTGCTTCCTTCTGCTTTTTCACGGGCGGGTTATCGCTGCTCTCTGGGCTATACGTGTCCGGGAGGCAAGGCTTTTCGACGGCGTTTATCATTTGCTATTCGCACTCGTATGCGATCTTGAGGTTGGTTCGGAGGCTGAGGATGCCTTGCTGCGTTGGGATCTTGAGCACCATGTAGGTATAGTGCGGAACTGCCATGAGCTTGGCAAGTGCTGGTCGGCCCAGTATCGCGTGGTAGGCTGTTTCAAAGTCGGCGATGATGAAGGTGATGTGTTCCACCCTGAAGTGGTCTTGATTGCCGAACTGCACGGGGAGGGTAATCCGACCCACCGGTGTTGACGCCTTGTTGGGGATGATCCCCTAGAAGGAGAAATTCGCAGGAAAGAGGTCCTTCGTGGAGTACTCGAGTTGGCGGAAGGCGTCGGCGAATATGATGTTGAGGGCACTGCCGCTGTCGACCAGTACTTTTCTGAAGCGACACGTGGCGATTGTCAGATCGACGATGAGCGGGAAGCGACCAGGGTACCTGAAGTCTGTCCACTCATCTTCTCTGGAGAACCTGATGGTCTGTTCTGACCAGTCTAGGTGGCATGTGTCGTCCGCGCCCTCGCCTGTTGCTGCTACCGAGTAGACATCCTTACGTACCTAGCGACGTCCCCTTTCTGCTTCAACGACCACAACGCCTCCGAATATGGAGTACGTTGTTGATGGTGGGCGGAACTCCGGTGCTGGTGGTTCTTGATCTCTGCCCTTGTCGGGATCGTCCTTCTTTTCCCTCTTGTCTCCTCTTCCTTTCATTGCCTGCTCGAGGAGGTCGCAATTATGCATGGAGTGCTTGGCGTTCTTGTGTATGGGGCATGGTCTGCTGAGGATCTTGTAGTAGCTTTTGTCGTAGTTCTTTCTTGGTCTGGTGTTTGCATTAGCGACGTAACGATCGTCTTGTCTGTAATCATACTTCTGCGGGTAGCGCTCGGAGTTGCTCGATCTGTAGTCCCGATAGTCACCAGGTCTTCCATCGTTGCGGTAGTCTGATCGGCGATCCCTATCCCTTCCACGATCCGGGGAGCGGGAGTATTGTCGCCTGGTCTCCCTGCTTTGGGCAGCGTCGTCTTAGTTGGCGTAAGGATTCGCGATCGTCATGAGCTCTTCTATGGTCGTTGGTATCTTTTGTGCTAGCTTGTTTCTGAGTTCGTCAGCGCATAAACTGTTGGAGAAGATGGCGATGGCCTCTGAGTCGGAGATATCCTTGATGCTTAATCCCTTATCGGAGAAACGCCTGATATATTCGCGGAGACTCTCGTTGCTCCTTTGGCGAACGTTTTCCAGGTTGTAACGTGTTCCCAGCTGGACACACGTGGCTTTGTATGTTTTTATGAAGATTCCTTTAAGTTGTTCCCAGCTATCGATCGTGCCTTCGGGGATCTTTTGGAGCCAATTGTTGGTCATGGTCGATAGCATCACGGGGAGGTAGTCGGCCATCACATCTTGGTTTCCTCACGAAGCATATACAACGATCTCGTAGGTGGAGGCCCATTGTTCTGGCTTTATCTTGTCGTCGTATTTGTCCACCGATGTTACCCTGAAATTCATTGGCCACCGGACAGTGCGCAGGCGAGGGGAAAGACGTCGCAAATTTCCAACGGCTGCTGGTGTTAGGTCGCGTTGTGGGTTGCCGTCCCGCCGCGGGGATCTGCCTTGGTACTCCCTCGGAGGGGATCGTCGCGCCGGCTCTGGTGTTCGTCTGCGTCGCAGGTAGCCGCGTTCCTCCCCATCGCACGGCAGAGATCTTCGCCTGTACTGCCTTGGAGGTCTACGGCGTACCTGCTCCGGCGTTCGCTCATGCCGAGCATCGTCGCATGCTTCACCGTCACGTGGCGGGGATCTTTGCCTATACTCCCGTAGGGGGCTTCTAGGGTAGTTTCTGCTGTGAGACTGATCAGAAAATTCAGACGGGTGAGCCGCCTTATTCACCTGGAGCACTGCTGCTTTGAGGTGAGCTCTTATTTTTTCTGTCTCGGGCGTAGGGAGGAGTTTGGACAGCTCGCACGTTGCCGCGGCGAGGTTGGCACTCGGAGTTGGGTATACCGGAACGTCGCCTATCCGGTCGAAGTCATTCTGGAGATTACGTCCTAGCATGCGACCACCATTTCTCTAGTCTCGCTCGCGCTGCTCACGTGCAAGTCGTTCGCGTTCGTGGTGCTCCTTGTCTCGTTTCTCTTGCTCGACGCGCTCCCATTCGCGCCGTAGTGTGCGCTCGTTGTTGCTCTGTTCCCTCGCGATGCGATCAGCCTCCGTCTCATTGTCGCGTTGGACGCTATCGGCGGAGACTTGAAAAACTATCCCCCCGAAACCTGGGGGGAATTCTGGGATGTCGCTGGTCGATCCGGATGAACCGAGCGTTTCGGGCCTCGTGGAGGCGACCGAGGCTGATGTTAGGAATATGCCCTAGATCTAATCATGAAGATGATTATATTCCGATTGTATCCATGATTAATAAAGTGTTATTTGAATATCCATTATAGACAACGAGTATTGATTGACGATTATGTGAATTGTTTGTGGAACTCAATTACTTGAATGGTTATTCTAAAAGTTGTCCCTGGTCGGCATTCTTGTAAGAGCACACTTGAATATTAGACCAGCACATGTATTAGTTGATGGCTATGTTTCACAAGTCATAGACATGGAGATGTCAAACTAATAATGTGGGCACATGTGAGACATGTAGGCTGGACTGGCCCAACAAGAGAAAGTCTCTATTCATGTCATGTACGTTATGTCCTTAGACCTGAGATTGTGGTATGTACTCAAGATGTGAAACGATCTACTTAGGGACTATCAAACGCTACTTCGTTATTGGGTAGTTATAAAGGTGGTCATTGGGTGGTCGGGAAATATGCTATGAGACATAGACAATCAAGATGGAATTTGCCCCTCTCTTCGTGAGAGAGATATCACTGGATCACTCATGTGATTGGATCAACAAATGCATGGCCATGCTTGGGTTAAGTGTTAACCCACGAGTTGAACCATATATCGAGTGGCAAAGGGAATAACTTGTACATGGTCATAGTGGTTCGTCTGATATGATCATAGCGTATGCATAGGAGTTGACACGCCTTGCTAGAGGCCACTATCAACTATTGGTCGAGTAAGAGTACTTGGGCCATGTCTATGTATGCGTGAGCCCATAGGGTCGCACGCTTAAAGGGCTGGAAGCCTAATTCGGGTTGGACCCGAATTAGACTAGGTTTAGGGTTACTAATGGGCCTCCAACGTGGGAGCTCGTCAGGACGCCTATATAAGCAAGGGGTGGGCGCGGGGCGAGATTGATCCACACCTTTCTGGCAGCCGCCGTCGCCTCCCCACGCTCGTACCTTTTGCTCCTCGCAGACCTAGCAGTCCGGAGGCGCAACGCTTCCTCCCTATACGTGTGGGATTCCTCGGAGGTGCTGCATCTGGAGCACAAGGACGAACCACGCGAAGGGGACGTTGAGGCGGACGACCACGCAACTGCACTGCCTGCTGCGACGCGCATGACTACATCAAGTCGTCTTCCGCTGCACCTGTGCGTCTAGTGGTAATCCCGTAACCTATAACTAGCAGTAGATCCTAGTTTATGAGGTCGAAAAGTTTTGTTTTCCGGCTAGCGTAGCAACCTCGTATTCCATCAGCTGAGGAGACCGTGCCATCGAGAGATATTGCCTGGTCGGAGTCGTCGAAGATCGAGGAGGTGATGACGGTGTTCACGACGGGTGCTAGGTGAATCTGGTCGAAGATCAGTCGGTGCATTTGGTGCTGGAAGACGGTGGCCTGATTACCGAGCCCATAGGGCATCATTAGAGAGGAGCGAGTGTCCCTATTCATCGTGACCATTGTCTTCGGCGGAGACCTATGGCGGCGTGGTCGGCGACCGTGGTGACCTGGAAGTTGGCGTTGCGCCGTCTGGACGAGGTCGATGCAGCTGATGATTCCGACGTTGGCGCGATCGACGACGCCGATCAGGTCGTCGATGTTGACGTCTTTGCGTGGGCGGTACTTCGGTATGGCGAGGTGACACGGAGATGGTGGTAAACTTACCCCGCACGGCGTGGATCCGATGGTCCAAGACATAGATCCGATCTGGATCGCGGTGCCGAGCGCCGGAAGGACCATCGACTCCGGGAAGGTGACCGCTTGACTCGCCATGAAGTCGATGCACACACCCCCTACCTGGAGCGCCAACTATCGACGAATTATGCGTCACAGTCTACCTAGGGAGTATCCCACGATAGTAGATTGTTAGGCGGAGGTGTGGCGACGGCGATCAAGCGTAACACAGGGAGCGTATACTCGGCGATTTAGACAAGTTCGGGCCGGCAAACCGCCGTAATACCCTACGTCCTGTGTTCTAGTGGCTAGATTGATCTTGTATATCAGGTTACAATATCTGTAGATGATCTGAGAGAGGTTATCTGGGTTTTTGAGGGGGATCCCTGCTCGCCTTATATAGTCGGGGAGCAGGGTTACAATGGATCGGTTCCCTATGGCAAGGGATCTGAGTCTATCTACTAGGATCTTCCTTGGCGAGCAAGTATTCTTAGGAGTCCTTGGCGAGCACGATGAGCTGGTCGCGTGCCGAAAGGCCTCATAGGCTGGGCCGTCTCCTGGTCGGCAAGCCCAAGAAGGTCCCTAGGGATATGTCGAGGTTATATCCCCAACAAGTGCCATTTCAGAGGTGACATGGGGAATTAATTTCAGTTTTAAAGCTTTTCTAACTTAGCTCTATAGCATATCAAGAGATCAAAGAGAGTCTAAGTTAGGCATCACCATAGACACATAAAGCACCTCAAACAAAATATATATTCATTATATTGGCTATAGTTATGAAGCTTAAAATGAACTATGTCACAAATGCAAATGAGATGCACAAAGCATTGACACCAATTAACACTAAGAAGACACAAAAGAAAGAAAAGACAAATAAGAACAAGAAAGAACTAAGATACACAAAAGGTTTCCCTCAACTAAAAGGGAAACACACACCCAACTCGCCTCAAAGGCGAGAAAACGCAGCTTGATCCAAAGGCTCTCTGAGAATATCCGCAAGCTGGTCGTGGGTCTCGACATGCCGGAGGTCAATGTCGCCCTTCTCGTAGTGATCACACAAGAAGTGAAAGCGGACCTCAATGTGCTTGGTCTTAGAATGAAGCACGGGATTTTTGGCCACACTAATTGCACTCGTGCTATCGCAAAGCAGAGGCACCTTAGTAAGCTCAAGACCGAAATCCTTCAAAGTGGCAATCATCCAAATCAACTGCGAGCAACAACTAGCCGCGGCAACGTACTCAGCTTTGCACGTCAACTGTGCCATGCTAGACTATTTGCGAGAAGACCAAGACACAAAAGAAGACCCGAGAAACTAGCAAGTCCCAGAAGTGGACTTCCGATCAAGACGGCAACCGGCAAAGTCGGCATCAAAATAACTGCAAAGCACAAGAGAGGAGGAGGTGGAAAACCAAAGACCAAATTCGGGAGTGAATCGCAAGTAACTCATGATGGGTTTCACTGCCTGCTTGTGAGAAGTCCGTGGGGACGCCTGAAAGCGTGCACACAAGAAGACGGTGAACTGAATGTCCGTCCGAGTCGCAGTCAAGTACAGTAGCGACTCGATCGTGCTTCGGTACTCCGTCTGTGATGAGGACATGACACCTTCGAATATAACCACAACCATAGATTACAAGGTGAGCTCGTTCCTACATTTACATAATGGTTTTTGGTACAACTCACTTGGTTTCACATGTATATATCAATATTTGTTTGTAGATACAAACATGTCTCAATGTGCAAGGTCTTCAAAGTCCAACATTCGGTTTGTTGGCAGCCGAACATCGCTTTATTGGGAAGGCCATAACTCATCATCCGGAGTGCGATTGAGGTCAATGAGGACATGATGGAAATATTATTTTATAAGTTTTCAAATAGATCTGGTCCCACCTCAATATCACGTCGGCAAGGTCTTCAAATCATCACGACACTCAGCTACTATTTCTGCGGGATGCTACGACGCCGTCTTGGGCTTGTCATGCAACCTTGGGACCCTAGCCCAAGTAGGACCACATCCCATGTGGAGAACAGCCCAAAGATGGTCCAAGACGTCCTCCTCCTTGGCCACCACCTTAGGAGGGCAGCAAGGTCGTCCAACCCAAGTTGGAGGCCCAATCCAATTCGAGTTCGAGTCCATCTCGGGTTCCAGGAGCAGCCAATGGTAAAACGGATGCACAGGTCATATACGGACTCCATTGTCGATGAAACACATCTGGATGGAAATATAATTTGATAAGTAAACCAACCCAATTGGTTTCATGTAAAAATTCGTTCAGAGTCAACGGGAATCGTCGAAACAAGTTGACGTCCATAATCTGTCCACACGATGCGTCGTCGTCTTTTGGGCCGTTGGACTTTGTAACGTGTTGGCCCACCTTAAGGACGTGAGTGGCTTCCCTAGGACGCCTCTTAGACCATATAACCAGCTGCCGCCGCCTATGTTAGGGTTTGAGTTTTGCTTTAGATTAATTTGTCATTGAACAGTCACCGTTTTCGGTTTGTGAGACCCCAACTCGTGATCTTAATAATATATCCGCAATTGTCACTTCGATTGAGTTACATTTTATCTTGTTCTTGCTTGTGTTCTTCGATTCACAGCAGGGATTAGCCTTCTTGGCGAGGTCAACTGGATTGTGACACGGTTGATAACCAGAGGAGACGTGGTGCAAAGATTGCAGGGTTCGGTCTTTGTGATCTGAAGCCGGATCGGTGTGTCTCTCTCCAACCAAATCGATAGTTATCTTGTCCTCATCAGTCTGGTCCACTGCCTCTCCTTCCTCATCCATATCCAAGGCAGTCGTAATCGACATGGGCGTCGAAAGACGCTTTGCTCATCTCAAATTCCTTGCTCATAAGATCTGCAAACTTGGCAACAAGAGCATGAGAAGAACCACCAAAGATGATATCATCCACGTATATTTGGTCAAGGAGAGTGTCTTTGCCTTGCTTGAGGAGAAACAACGTTTTATCTACTGATCCCATTTTAAAACCCTTAGCAAGCAAAAAGGTTTTTAGTCTATCATAGCATGCTCTAGGGGCTTATTTCAAAACATACAAAGCTTTGTGAAGTTTAAAAACATGGTATGGAAACTTGGGATTTTTGAAACCGGGAGGTTGTTTAACATAAACTTCCTCCTCTATGTAGCCGTTTAAGAAAGCACTTTTAACGTCCATTTGAAAAAGTTTAAAACCCTTAGAAGCCGCAAAAGCTAGAAGGGTTCTAATGGCTTCTAAACGAGCTACGGGAGAAAAGGTTTCCTCATAGTCTATTCCCTCCTTTTGACAAAAGCCTTGAGCTACCAACCTAGCCTTGTTGCGCACTACCACCCCATCCTCACTTTGTTTATTTTTGAAAACCCATTTCGTACCTATGGGGTAGCAACTAGGTGGTGGTGGAACTAAGACCCAAACACGATTTCGCTCAAAGTTTTCTAACTCCTCATGCATGACATTAACCCAATCCGGATCCATCAAACCGTGTCCAACATCTCGGGGCTCAAAAGAAGCGACAAAAGCCGAATGAGCAAAGTGAGAGAGATAGGACCTGAACCGCGTGACTCGACGGTCAATGTCGCCGATGATGTTCTCCGGCGGGTGCTGCCACTGGATGTGACGGGGAGCCTGCCTAGACGAAGTGGCCTCCCCCTCGACGGCAGCTGGAGCTCCCTCAGGTGCGACGGGCACTGACTGAGGAAGCTGCTCGAACGGTCCCCATGTAGAGGAAGTAGTCGGATCGGGACCGTGAGCCAAAGTAGACGTCGCAGGGTCGATGGGGGCAGCTGACGGAGTCGGCTCGGGATCACCCCAATCGGCGTCGTCCTGCTCCTCCTCCACAAAGATTCTAGTGTTTACCTCATCACCACCTGCAAGCTCAAAAGCGGTGGAAACACAGGGCATAGTCTCATCGAAAGTAATCTCACAAGTCTCCATCACTCAGTTAGTCTCAAGGTTAAGAGCACGATAAGCACATGAGTGAGTAGAATAACCAAGAAAGATATCGTCAGAAGACCATGATTCAAATTTGTCCAACTTACCGCCCTTCTTGAGGACGAAGCATCTGCACCCAAACACCCGTAGGTGAATTACCTTGGGTGGTCTCCCAAATCGCAGCTCATAAGAGGTCTTTTTCTTGAAAGCTCAGACAAAAATGTGATTGGAAACATAGCAAGCAGAACTGAGTGCTTTGGCCCAATACCACCTAGGAGTCCTATGCTAATCGAGCATCGTCCTGGCCATCTCAACAAGGGTCTGATTCTTGCGCTCAACAACACCGTTCTGCTGGGGAGTGTGAGGTGAGGAAAACTGATGGTCGAGTCCCAAGGAAGAACAAAGAGATGCAAAGTAAGCATTTTTTAATTCTGTGTCATTGTCACTGCGGATAGCTCTCATGGCATTCTTAGGTAGCTCATTTTGCAATCTCAAAATCAGATCTCAAACCAAAGGAAAAGCCTCATCCTTACTCTCCAAAAAGAACACCCAAGAGTATCTCGAGTAATCATCAACGACGACAACAACATACCACTTCCCTCCTTCCGACCTGACCCGAGTTGGACCAACTGTGTCCATGTGTAAGAACTCGCCGGGTCGAGTGGTCATGATCTCAGTCACAGGAGGATGGGAAGCGGCAACCATCTTGCCATGTCTGCAAGGATGGCAAACCAAATCCTTCTCGAACTTTAGCTTTGGCAATCCTTGGATAAGGTCCATTGAGCTAAGCCTTGCAAGCAAGTAAAAACTCAAATGTCCCAATCTCCTATGCCACTTCCAAAGCTCGGAAGAAGAACCAGCAAGAAGACAACGAGAAGGTCCGGAAGAGATAGAAAAATCTGCACAAAAAACCTTCCCGAAGGGCAAAATCCGGCAAACAAGATCACCCCAGAGTCCAAAATCCGAGAAAGGTTTGGCTTAAAGCTCACCTCAAAACCGTCTTCAAGGAGTTGTGAAACCGATAGAAGGTTAAAATGCAAATTTGCAACCAAAGCAAAATCCTTGATGATAAAAGAAGAGTTCCCTTGGATCGACCCCCGGGAGACAACCTTACCTTTACTCTTGTCCCCGAACGTGATATACTCATTGTGGTGCACGGGGTCGAGGCTGGAGAACCACTTGGCACTTCCGGTCATATGGCGTGAGCATCCGGAATCCACAAGCCAAGTATCCTCCTGTCCTCCTTCCTACATCAACAAAAAGACATAGGGTGAGCAAACGGTGCAACACTGGGGTTAGTAAATTGTGAAGGATACCAGTGTTGTCCCACTTGCCCAAAGAATGGGTTAGGAGAAAAACCAAACATCTCCTGTCCCACAGAGGGATAGCGATCACCACGATAGGGAAAACGTGGTCGTAGTCGTATGGGTCACGACCGGTACCACGTCGGGCACGACCACCGCATGGTCTAGCCTCCTGAGGCCTAGCACCTTGAGGCATTGTACCTCTAGGCCTAGAAGTGCGCCTCTGAACTTCTGGTTCACGCACCCCAACTCGTGGGTGGTACATGTCCCGGTTGTTCAACTCAAACTACCTCCGATCATCTCTCTTCCTCCTATAGCAAAACTCAGCCAAGTGCCCATCCCTCTCACAATAC
Organism: Microstegium vimineum; assembly: GCA_022036555.1. Taxonomy (NCBI): domain Eukaryota; kingdom Viridiplantae; phylum Streptophyta; class Magnoliopsida; order Poales; family Poaceae; genus Microstegium; species Microstegium vimineum. The sequence goes on from CM039135.1 coordinate 33,316,549, forward strand.
TGACAATGGTACCTCACCACACTCTTGGTAGGCACTCTCTTGTTGGGTTGGGTGGCTCTAGCTTTCTTAGGAAGGGGATCACTAGAGATGTCAGGAATGCGTCAAGTGGGTTTCGAAGGTGGTTCGGTTTTGCAATCCACACTTGCTTCTGTGGAGTGGTTTTGGGTGGCTCTTCAAACACACCATCTCTCACAGGAAACTCAGAGGGGCTGGTAGGCCTAGGTGGTGTGATCTTGGTAAGCTTGGGAGTTGTGGTGGATTTCTCATTCTCGCTCAAACCACTGCACTCACCGATCTTACCGAACATGCTATCATCCTTCCCACCTATAGCAAAGCCTACTCCCGTGCTGCCAGCCCTTTTGCATTGGCTAAGCATCATCCCCAACTGCGGCTCTCGGCAAGACACCCAGCTCAGGATGGACCGAAGGTATGTGTTTTCTTCCTCGATACGCATCTTGTCGTGTCTGCACGACGCGATCTCAAGCTCCAAAGTCTCAAAGCGATCCGACTCTCTAGTGCTATCTGAGCTGACCTTCTCTAGCACAACAATCCTAGCATCTTTCTATGTCAGCTCAAAGCGCAAGCCTAAGCAAGACTTGCACGCACCAAGTAAGCTAGGCCTAGCCTTCAGCACACTGACCTCCTCAAGTAGAGTGCCATACTTGTCCTGGAGAGTGACAAGATCAGACATGTGAATGGCGCAAGCATCACACTCTACCTCCTCAGTAACCACCACTGACGCCTTAGCAAAATCTAGCTCATGAACGCGCTAAGGTACTTCTCCTTAAAGTCGTTCCTCTCTACAGCGGCACGCTTGAGCAACGCATCTTGACTCATCAAAGTGTCATTTAGAGACTCAATCTCAAGAGAGAGGGACTCGACGGTGGGTGGTACCTCGGGTGTGTCAGAGTCGTAGTCGTAGTCGGGGCCTTCCTTGCGCTTGCCGACCTTGCCTTCTTCAATCGCCATGGTGCAAAAGCCACCGTGCTTGGCGTCGGCGTAGAAGCATAGGCCGTTGAGCTTGTCCACAACCTTTCCTTCGACTCATCATCACTTGAAGAAGCACCTCTGTCGGAGGAGGCATCGATGTCGCTGAGGGAGGCGAGGAATGCTCGGTTGGCCTTCACCTTGTCGATCACCTTCTTGGAGGACCTTCGGTGGTAGCCACCCTTGGGCTTGTGCTTGTCCTTGAAGTGGTGCTCGCGCTTGGTGAAGTCGCCCGCAGCTTTCTTGGGGCAGTTTGCGATGAAGTGATCCACATCACGGCAACGGTAGCACCCTTTGGCTGAGCAACCACGCTGACGGTTCAAATGGTTGTTGTGAAACCGTGAGAACTTGGTGATGACCAAAGCTAGCTCATCATCTCCAAGAGCCTCCACTTGATCCTCTGTCACAGAAATCAAAGACAAAGCAAACAAAGAATGTGAAGGGTCAGAGGAGGAAGAGGACGTACCACCGGGGCCAGAAACCAACACCATAGATGGTTTTGATGGGTTCTCAAGCTTGGCCCGGGTCTGGTAGTCAATCTCTGAGGACTTGAGGTTGTTGAATAGCTCGTCCACAGTCAGGGCATCATAGCCTGGTGACTCCTGAATGGCAGCCGCCTTCATCTCCCACACCTTCCGATCAAGAGCATGCAAAAGCTTGATAGCCATCTCATGATCATCATAAGGCAAGTTGGCTCGATTAGCACGCATCTTGTTGACGATAGATCGGAAGCGAGTGAACATCCCATCAACAGATTCACCGACCAACTGAGCAAAATTCTCGTACTCTCTACGGTATGTGTCGAAGAGTCTGGACTTGATCTGAGGGTTGCCCTCATGATATCTCAAGAGTGTTTGCCAGATCTCCCGTGCCGTCGTGAGACTCGAAACCCGCTCAAACTCTGGAAGAGACAGACAAGAGAAGAGAATGCTATGGGCTCATGCGTTTGACACATGCTGCGTAATCTGGGCATCGGTGATCCGAGCCTCAAGAACCACATAGTTCTCATTCTCACGAATCTCCCAAAACTTTGTGTCAAGCCCTTGGAGGTAAGCCGACATGCGCACCTTCCAATAGGCAAAGTTGGTTCCATCGAAGTAGGGAGGTTTACCAGCACCTCGCTCCATGTCGCCTTCGCGGATCAAGAACCGTGTAAGGTGGATTGATCCTTAACCGGCTCCGATACCAATTGAAGGACCAGAAACGGCGACCAGAGGGGGGATGAATGGGAGTTGTATAAAAATTCCTTTCGGAAGATCTTGACCCTTGTCCCAAGCACGACCCAAAGCAACAACTAGGCTCACAACCCACAAGTGGGTGGATGCTCTAGGAGAAGTCCTAGGAACACAGCGGAGCTAGCCACGAACCCGAAGAAACAAACCACGAAAAGAACGGAAGAAAAACATCACCAACAGAGGCTCCGGACCAGTTGGGACAGAGCCACCGGACTATTGCAAGTAGTCCGGAGCTTTGGTCCGACGCTGGCCAAACCGAGACAGAGAAGTGCAGTGAGCACCCAACCTCCGGACTACCTGCTCCGGACTAGTCTGGTGATACGGGAGACTGGTCCAGTGCTCACTCACCAAAAAAACAGTAAGCAACCTACCTCCGGACCAGACCACCGGACTACCCCGTCGGACCAAGGAGAGTGGTCCGACGCATGGTAGAGGTTCTCAGCAGAGCCACCGGACTACTCGTCAAAGGTTCGGTGCTCAAAAGCCGGGAGGTCCGGAGGGTGGTCCGACGCCTCTTGCTTCTTGACACGGGAAAGGTCAAGACCACTGGACCACTTGCTATGGTCCGGAGCTTAGGGCAAAGTGGTCCGACGCTCATAGGAGAAAAATTGTTCCTCACGAAAATTGTTTCCACTCTGCCAAATCTTTTCAAAACTCAACCAAATGATCACCAACTGCAACCAAACTTTGTAGGAATGATTCTAGTGCAGTTGGGGAGCTATCCCGAATAAATCATCGCTCAATTTGGAGAGGATAAATGAGAAAACTCGGATTTGGGGGGAGAAAGAGGAAAACGAAGAACACCACAAAGCATCGCCCAATCTACACACTCGTGAGGTTTGAGGAGAATTTCTTCAGTGCAAAGAAGCTCCTCACGATTACGAACAACTTGGTTCAAGAAGATTTTGCAAAGCTACTCTCAACAAAGAGAAATCATCTCGGGAAAAAGAGAGATCAAAAGCAAAACGGGAAGAACACAAGCAAACCGGGGACTGTTGGTATTTCTTATGACTATTGGATAAATCCGCAAGCGCACAGATTATACCGCTATAGCACTTCACCAAGGAGTATTCTGAGGTATCGTAATTTATATTATCCCAAGGGAAAGCTCGCTAGAAATGATATTTAGAGAGAGATCCTAGAGAGCACCTCAACCTTAGTACCAACTAGTACAGGGGGGTAAATGATAAAAGTGATGGGAAGGGGTTGATGAATGAAGAATCTACGGTAAAGAATACTTAGAACGGACCTCAGAGACTAGCTAGGTGGGAGGACAACAAGAAGAGAACAGGGACTCCTATGTACTTCTCTCTACTTCAATATACTTAGCTAGATAACTAGTCTAGACACTATAGTTTCTCTCCTCAATACAAGTATGCTAAGCGAGGGGATAGATCAGTAGGAGGAAAAAACTCCTACCGGACCGCGCCCTCTTCTTACGGGGGTCTTACCTTTTAAGAACTTGCCTATAAAAACGTGGTGGAATACAAAGACTAGACAAGGCTGTCGCCTCTTGCTAGCTACCACAAAGAATCCGTGCAGCAAGCGAAAACCAAGGATAAGATGATGTATAAGCACCACGCTTGCACACAACTTACTACTTTGACTACGATCTATAATCAAAGCACCCTATGACAGGGAATCATCACATATAGGAAAGGTCACAAGGATCACAGACTATGGGTGTGAAGGCTATTAAAGAGCAAAAGCATATAGCAAGACTATATCTAGTATAGAAATGCTCAAAGTAAATACTAAGTAAAGTAAAGATAAAGATATATATTGAATAAGATAAAGTCTTACAAAGAAGGAAAGATACAAGAGCTATACCAGACTCTCCAGAAGACGACTCCGGAAATCCCGAGTACAGCTCGACTCAACTCTAACTCCCACTCTAGACTAACTCCTAGAAAAATCTAAGGAATAGAGCTTGTAGGCTTCTTCTTCATGAATAGAGAGGGGGGTGTGACCCTCTATTTATAGTAGGAGGTGGAGTAGGGGCTACTCCAGCGCCATGTCAGCGATCCAGGGCCTTCCATTCTCCACCCCTTGATCCAACCAACCTTGGAACCGACCAAGGCATGGATGGTGGTGATCCAACACATGGGGAAGAGCTATGGCAGTTTGGGGGAGCCCAACCGACTTAGGGGGCATTCGGCCGAATGCCCCTATGGTCAGTGGGGCCTCCCTTGCCTCCTTGGATGAGGTCCCACCAGTCAGGGACTGAGTGGGACCTATTTGGAGCAGATGGGGATTCGGCTGAATCCCTCCTTGGGGGATTCTGGCCCTCCTCTGCTCCCTGGTGCTGGTCCCACTTGTCATTTGTGCTGGTTGTTGGTTCTGTAGTATTTGTCACGTTTATTTCCTTGGTGTGGGCCCATGGATCCATGTGCTTTGCTTGTGAGCCGTTGAGAGGAAACACAGAGTGATCCAATGGATGGATTCCACTCTAGAGTGCCTCTCTTGGATCATGGTCGAGAGGAGAGAGCATGGTGGTCCCATATAGCTCTCCTTTGCTCCATTTACTCATTCCTGCACTCAAACACTCATGGACATGTGGAACTAGTTATTTGATAAAGAATGCTCAAGATGTGTTTGTTTATCCTTGATCCTTGGATTAGTGGCACCATTTTAGCTATGTAAAAGATGGTCATAATTTGTGCCAACAAGATCCCCCAAGCTTAACCTTTGCTCGTCCCAAGCAAACAATCAAACTTAGCTCGATGGATCAGGAGTTGCTACTATGCTTCATATTTCAAGAGTACTAAGTCTACAACAATCATACTTCTCTTTTGAATGGAAAAGTTAGCAATAAAGACTCACTCATATTACCTTAGTCCTTCATGGGGCTTATAGCTTTATCCTTTGTCTTGAGAGGTTGAGAGATAGAACAACTTGACCTGAGCACTAGTTTTCTCATTCTTTCACAAGTTTCATATCAGAGGTTTTGTAAGGTTTTGTAAAAGAAAACTTAGTGTTCCTCAAATGGTACTCTCGAGTCGCTCATAAGGTGTATGATTCCTCACCAAGTCATATATCAAAGTTTGCCTTCTTCCATCCTATCTCTAAAGCTTATGTGGAGCTATAGGTAGGGATCAAAGATGTAGCAAACTTACCTTGCATATATTGTAAAGTCAAATTCTGGATCCGAGGAGAGAGGTGTCATACTCTTAGATCAAGATGTGCAAGTGTGTGGAAATATGGCAAATGATCAAAACTCCTATATATGGATTCCACTCTAGAGTGCCTCTCTTGGATCATGGTCGAGAGGAGAGAGCATGATGGTCCCATATAGCTCTCCTTTGCTCCATTTATTCATTCCTATGCTCAAACACTCATGGACATGTGGAACTAGTTATTTGATAAAGAATGCTCATGATGTGTTTGTTTATCCTTGATCCTTGAATTAGTGGCACCATTTTATCTATGTAAAAGATGGTCATAATTTGTGCCAACAGGGACACAATTACGAAATCGAAGCCACCATGGCTTACGGAGGTTACGGCCTCCGATTCCTCTCAATAATCACAAGTTCTTACACAGGTGACACGGTGGATCTCAAGCAAGAAGAAGCTAGGGAAGGAAAACCTAGGAATAGGTGGGAGAGAGAGTAATGCAAGAGATAAGGATGAGGATACCCCTTCATCCTCTATTTAACAGTGCTTTTCCTATTTCCCAAAGACCCCCTAGATACATTGAGTGAACTACCTAGCCTAAGCATTGCAGTCCAAGCTCGGTAACTCTCAACCACTCATTTGAATGGACGACCCCGCTTCCTGCCGGGAGTTGCCATCGCCTGGATGCAACCTCTAGGATTCTGCCACGTGCCATCCCCGCTTCCTCGGAAGCTCCGCCTAGGTTTTGAGGCCCAAACCCAGGAAACCCGCCACCGGTAGCTTTGGGGTCAACTACCGAACCCCAAGTTTTCCGGCCCAAACTCGGAAACTGACGTGGATGGTTTTGAGGCCAAAACCACCAAACCACTCGACGTGATCCACCTTGTCTTCGCCCAGTCGGACTCCAAGTCCCCTGAGCCTCTGCTTGACCCGCGCGTCCACTGTCTTGACTCGGTCGACTCGGTCTACCTCCATGTCTTCTCGCACTTGCCGGTGCCAATTACTAGCCACCACAGCTAGTCCGCCGGGGCCCATGGTCCCTCAGTCCGAGCCCCGCTTCCACCCTTCACCGCTCTTAGTCCATCGGCACGGCAAGCCTCTACTCGACCTTCTCAACGCCATTGACAACTGTCACTAGGCATAGCACCTGCACACCACAAGACGATAGACAAGCACATGTTTTCTGCTTTCGCAGAGGTTAGGGTAAGCCACTCAAACTGAAACACTCACGTGTTGGTCAATCACTCATCATCAAAGCCAACCTACATGGGTACTTATCCACCATGTGTTCGCAAAGACGTATCGCCGGGGCCAGAAACCAATGCCAAAGATGGTTTCAACGGGATTTCAAGCTTTGCCCGGGTCTGGTAGTCAATCTCTGAGGACTTGAGCTTGTTGAACAGCTCGTCCATGGTCAGGGCATTGTTGGTATTTCTTATGACTATTGGATAGATCCGCAAGCGCATAGATTATACCGATGTAGCACTTCACCGGGAGTATTCCAGGTATCGTATTTTCCTCAGGGAACGATAGTGATCTAACTAGGATTAAAGATATGTCCTATGATGGTCAAGGGAGATTATGATAACTGGGTTGAGAGGTTCAAGATAGCACAGATGTCTAACAAGGGATAGCTGGTTATACTGGCCTTATCGGCCCTTCTCTTGCAGGAGGCGATGGGATAGATCAGAAAGAGGACAAAACTCTAACCGGACCGCGCCGTCACATTGTATTGAAGCCTTAACTTTTAAGAACTTATCTGACACACGTGGTGGAATACAAAGACTAGATAGAGCTGTCACCTTCTACTAGCATCCACAAACAATCCGCGCGATAAGCGGTTTACAAAGGCAAGATTAAGCTTAGACACCACGTCTACACTAATCTTACTACTTTAACCTTGGCCTAAGATTAAAGCACTTCACTCAGAGCAAAGTGATGATCAAGCATGAAAAGTTGTATAATAGCTAAACCAGATTTAGAACACTGAATACTATAAAGAACTCAGAAGAAGTCACTTACAAGTGCTAAACTTACAAGAGACTCGCATCCGCTGAGGAAGAAGTCCAGAGAAGATTCCCGCAGGCCCGGGGCTTTCTCTAGAAGGCTCCTCACCCTCCTCCAACTAACATAACACTACTGAAGAGCTGCGCTAAGAGGCTAGAGAGTAGTTTCTCCAATGAGGAATGAAATGAATAGGGAGCTCTAGGGGTCTATATATAGCTAGAGGTGGAGTAGGGGCTACTCCGGTGCAACGTCAGCGATCCGCGTCACCTTCATCAAGCACTTTTGGATCCAACCGACCTCAGAACCGCCTAAGCATCAAGGGTGTTGATTTCCACCATGTGGGGAGTGAGTAGGTCGGTTGGGGATGTGAAAACCGCCTTACAGGGATTCGGCCGAACCCCCCACTGACATGTGGGCCCTCCCTGACCTTCTAGAAGGTGGCCCAGTACTCAAGGGGGCAAGTGGGGCCTGTTTGGCCACTATAGGGATTCGGCCGAATCCCTATAGTGGGCCCTGGCCCACCTCTGCCTCCTGGGTGCTGATCCCACTTGTCATATACTTTGGATGTTGGTTCTGAGTTGATTTGTCATGTTGATCTTCTTGATGTGGGGCCCACTGGCTTCTAAAAGGCCCCATTTGTCATTACCTGCATCAAATAGTCAAGGGACATATGGAACCAATTATTTGGTACAATATATTCAGGTTATTCTTGTTTTCCTTTTGAAATGAGGATGTTAACGGTATTTTGATGGTGAAAAAATAGCTCTTAATTACCGTCAATAGGCATCATAGCCCGGTGACTCCTGAATGGAAGCCACCTTCATCTCCCACACCTTCCAATCAAGAGCATGCAAAAGCTTGATAGCCATCTCATGATCATCATAAGGAAAGTTGGCACGGTTAGCGCACATCTTGTTATCGATAGATTGGAAGCGAGTGAACATCCCATCAACAGATTCGCCGGCCAACTGAGCAAAGTTCTCGTACTCTCTACGGTACGTGTCGAAGAGTCTGGACTTGATTTGAGGGTTGCCCTCATGATATCTCAAGAGTGTTTTCTAGATCTCCCATGCCATAGTGAGACTCAAAACCCGCTCAAACTCCGGAAGAGACAGACAAGAGAAGAGAATGCTACGGGCTCTTGCGTTTGACACATGTTGCGTAACCTAGGCATCACTGATCTGAGCCTCAAGAACCACGTAGTTCTCATTCTCACAAATCTCCCAAAACTTTGTGTCAAGCCCTTGGAGGTAAGCGGACATGCGCACCTTCCAATAGGAAAAGTTGGTTCCATCGAAGTAAGGAGGTTTATCAGCACCTCACTCCATGTCGCCTTCGCGGATCAAGAACTGTGTAAGGTGGATTGATCCTTAACCGGCTTTGATACCAATTGAAGGACCGGAAATGGCGACCAGAGGGGGGTGAATGGGAGCCAAATAAAAATTCCTTTCAGAAGATCTTGACCCTTGTCCCAAGCACAACCCAAAGCACGAACTAGGCTCACGACCCACAAGTGGGTGGATGTTCTAGGAGATGTCATAGGAACACAGCGGAGCTAGCCACAAACCCGAAGAAACAAACCACAACAAGAACGGAAGAAAAACAGCAATAGCAGAGCCTCCGGACCAGTTAGGACAGAGCCACCGGACTATGGGGAGTAGTCCAGAGCTAAGGTCCGACGCCTAGTCCAGCCGAGACAAAACTATGCAGGGACCAACTGACCTCCGGACGACCTGCTCCGGACTGGTCCGATGCCACCACCGGACCAAGGCAAGTGGTCCGGTGCTCACCCTTCCCACTGCCGAAACTATGCATTGAGCACCCAGGCTCCGGACCGGACCTCTGGACTACCCCGTCGGACTATGGCGAGTGGTCCGACGCGTGGTAGACTTCCTCCGCAGAGCCACCGAACTATTCGCCTATGGTCCGAAGCTCAAAAGCTGGGTGGTTCGGAGGGTAGTCCGACGCCCCTTGCTGCTTGACACGGGAAAAGTCAAGACCACCGGACCACGTGCTATGGTCTGGAGCATAGGGTAAGTCATTCGGATGGTGGTCCGACGCTTACGAGCATAAAACTGTTCCTCGCAAAAACGGATTTCTCTCCGCCAAATCTTCCCAAAACTCAACCAAATGATCACCAACTGCAACCAAACTTTGTAGGCATGATCCTAGTGCAGTTGGGGAGCTATCCCGAAGAAATCATCATTCAATTTGGAGAGGATAAACAGGAACACTCGGATTTGGGGAAGAAAAGGCAAAACGAAGAACGCCACAAAGAAATCACCGGATCTACGCACTCGTGAGGTTTGAGGAGAATTCCTTCAGTGCAAAGATGCTCCTCATGAATACGAACAACTTGGTTCAAGTGGATTTTGCAAAGCTACTCTCAACAAAGAGAAATCATCTCGAGAAAAAGAGAGAGCAAAAGCAAAACGCGAAGAACACAAGCAACCAGGGAGACTTGATCAAGAAACTAACTGTGCCATGACACTCGGAGAGTCGGGCCTCCGATTCCCACCAAAAGATTCAAGTTCTTACAAAGGTTGGTGAAATCAACCTAGGGATCTCATGAACTAGAGAGAGGGTAGAGAGAGACTTGGGGCAAATGATTAGGGTTCAAGAGATGGGATGAGGGATACCCCTTCACCCCCTACTTATCGGGCTTTGGCTATTTCCCAAAGACCCCCTGATACATTGAGTGAACTACCTAGCCTAAGCATTGCAGTCCAAGCTCTGGAAAATATCTCCCGCATTTTGAATGGACGACCCTGCTTCCTGCCGGGAGTTGTCGTCGCCTCGACGCAACCTCCTGGATTCTGCCACGTGCCATCCCTGCTTCCTCGGAAGCTCCGCCTAGGTTTTGAGGCTCAAACCCAGGAAACCCGCCACCCGTAGCTTTGGGCTCAACTACTGAACCTCGAGTTTTGAGGCCCAAACTCGGAAACCCTCCACGGATGATTTTGAGGCCCAAACCACCAAACCGCTCGACTCGAGCCACCTTGTCACAGCCCGGTCAGACTCTGAGTCCCCTGAGCCTCTGCTCGACTCGCGCATCCACCGTCTTGACTCAGTCAACTCGGTCTACCTCCATGTCTTCTCGCACTCGCCGATGCCAAGCACTAGCCACCATAGCTAGTCCGTCGGCGCCCATGGTCCCTTAGTCCGAGCCCCGCTTCCTCCCTTCACCGCTCTCAGTCCATTGGCACGGTAAGCCTCTACCCAACATTCTCCACGCCATTGACCACTGTCACTAGGCATAGTACCTGCACACCACAAGCCGATAGACATGCACACACTTGCTTTCGCAAGGATTAGAATAAACCGCTCAAACTAAAACACTCAAGTGTTCGACGATCACTCATCACAAAATTGAACAATCATGGGTACTTATCCACCATGTGTTCGCAATAATCATTACCAAACTTCGAGTACAAGAGGGCAATAGAAGGGTTTTGTTGGGGATATTACCTCGGCATATCACTAGGGATCTTATGGGCCTGCCGACCAGACCACGGTCCGGCCCATGAGGCCTTGCAGCACGCGACCAACCCGTCGTGCTTGCCAAGGACTCCGAAGAAGCCTTGCTCGCCAAGAAGAATCCTAGTAGATAGGCTTGGATCCCTTACATAAAGGGACCGATCGTGACCTGTTAGGATATGGAAACTGTAACCCTGCTCCCCGGCTATATAAGGCGAGCAGGGACCCACTCCAAAACGATCCCTCTACAATCCCCTAGATCACATCTACGGGTCTTGTAACCTAATACTCATATCAAGCCAGCCACCAAAACACAGGACGTAGGGTATTACGGTGATTTGCCAGCCCGAACCTGTCTAAATCGCCATGTCTACGCTCTCTGTGTTACGCTTGATCGCCGTCGCCACACCTCCGCCTACAATCTACTATCGTGGGGTACCCCCTAGGTAGGCTGCGACGCTCAGAGTCTCCCATGTGTTTTGGTTTTGAGAATTGCTGAAACTCACTTAAGTACTAACCTTGGATCTCTATTTGTGAATCATGAGAAAGGTTGGTACATGCCATGTGAAGGAGCAATTTGGATCAAGTGGATGGCACAAGCTCTAGCATGGTGGTGGAGAGGAAAATGGTGTGAAGGCAAAGGTGAAAGCAAGGAACCATTTTCGGTTTGGTGATCAAGACATCATAGAGGATGTGATCACATTTAGGATAGATAGTCGTAATATCAAGGAGGGAGCTCTTAAGTATGATTACGGTTATCATGTGCCACTAGGTTCATATGCATTGCATTAAAATCAATTGAACTAGTGAAACAACCAACTAAATCTAAGATAATTGTGAACTAAAAGCTAACACACGTGCACAAGTGTTGGGATCACTTAGTGTTGGCTCTTGGAAGCTTGGAGAAGTTGGAGAAGTTGTTTGGGCAGCAGAATGCAGTCCGGACGTAGGATCCGGATGCTAGGGTTTGTTGTGTCCGGACCATCGGCGATGGGTCCGGAGGCACACCCTAGGCTTGGCTGGCTGTGAGCAGCAGTCCGGACGCTGTTTGCCGTCTGGACGCATGGCACCGGATGTTGTTTGCCGTCTGGACACAGGGCACGGGACGCGGTCCGGAGCTCTGGCGCTCTCTGTGCTCTCTGTGTGAAATGAACCGGACGCTCCTGTTGGTCCGGATGGTGGAACCGAACATGCGTCTGGAGGTGAAGCCGGCTCAAGGGAGCTCTCAGGTGCGCTCGGGGTCTCAGGAAAATATTTCCGGACCCCGTGAACAGTCGAGTCCGGACGCGCACTGTTGCAAGCGACCAGAGGCACGTGGCGCGCTGCGGTGCGCGCGGGAAGAAGCTGTTTGAAAGGGAGCTCAATCGGACGTGTGTGCGATGGTCCGGACGGCACCTCGGGTGCCTCCGGACCCTGCGACCGGAGGGTCAAGCAGAGCCATTGGTTCACTGTTGTGGGTGGGTCCGGACGCTGTTGATGGTCCGGACCCCCTGTGTAAACTGCGTCTAGATGGAGCGCAGAGGCTCAGTTTGAGGGGCAAAACGGCTAGTTGTTGAGTCAGGGCTATGTTGAGTGAGGGCTATATAAGTGATATGGCCGGCCCTTTGGGACATCTCTTGCACATACACATCACTCATACACTTGTGCTTGCTTGAGAAGCTTCCACCACTCATCCTCTAAACATATTTGACATATCCTAGAGAGATTGAGTGAATCCAAGTGCATTGCTTTGTTGATTGCATACTAGTGGCACTTGGTGATCGTCGTCATCGCGGAGCTCTTGTTATTCTTGGAGGTTGCCACCTCCTAGACGGCTTGGTGCGACGAGGATCGTTGAGCGGAGGAAGGTGATTGTCTCCGGCTCCGATCGGTGGATTGTGAGGGGTTCTTGAACCTACCCCGCGGGAGTTCGCGAAAGGTATGCCTAGTGGATTGCTCGTAGCTTGGGGATCCCCGTCTTGTGTTGGTTGTGCGGCACCCTTGACGGGTTTGGCTTGGATTGCCAATTAGCGCGTGAACCTCCAAGTGGGTGTATCACTACAACGGGGACTAGCTTGTTGGCAAACAAGTGAACCTCGGAGAAAAATCATTGTGTCAACTTGTCTCTTCGAGGATTTCATATTGTGATTGCTTATCTATTGGTTCATCCCTTCGTGGTGATATAACCCTTCTATCTCTAGCTTTGTATTACTTTCCTTCATTCTTGCAAAGTAGTGATTCTAGCTCGTAGCTTAGTAGCTCTAGTTGTCTAAGCTCTTGTGTGTGACATAGGATATATCTTGCTAGTAACTAGACTTGCTATAGGAGGCTTGCCAACCCTAGTAGTGCTAGAGCAAACTTGCTTATCGCCGTGTTTTATTCTAACAAGTTTGTTTAAGTGTTGTTGTAGAATTTTTAATAGGCTATTCACCCCCCTTAGGCATTCCTAGACATTTCAGACGCATATTTCGTCGACAGTTGGTACGCCAGGTAGGGGTGTGTGCATCGACTTCATGGCTCATCAAGTGGTTACATTCCAGGATTCGATGGTCCTGCCGACAGCCGACACCATACTCCAGATTGGATCCATCTCCTAGACCGTCGGATCTACTCCATGAGGGGCTGATACACCAACGCTCGCGTGCCATCCCACCACGCCGATGCATCGCCCGCGAAAGAAGATCAGCGTCGACAGTCTGGTCGATGCCATTGACCGTTCCAACGCCAGCTTCACCAAGTGCATCGACCTCGTTTAGGCGGTGCGACGTCGGCTCCCCGGTCACCATGATCGCCGACCATGCAATCACCAAATCATGAAGGCGATGACCGCGACGACCAGAGGCCCCCACTCCCTTCGACGATGCCTCATGGGCTCAGCAACCAGGCGACGCTCTTCCAGCGCCAGATCTCCCGATCAGTCTTCGACTGGATCTCCGCACCACCTACCGTGAACACCATCATCATCTCCGCAATTGACTCCGACTCCGTGCAGGCAGTGTCTCTCGGTGGCACCACCTCCCCAGGTTCGATCACCAGCGCGGGGACCGAAGCAGCGAGCTCATCTAGATCGACCCACAACTTCCTAGAGTTCCCTCCGGGCTTCGGAGGGAGGATCTCTCAAATCTCCGTTGACAGCGTCACTCCCAGCAACGAATCAGACGATGAACGCGCCGCAAGGGAGCAGCGCAACGCCGACCACACACAGAGGCGCGATGATGAACGCTGTGAGCAATAAAGGAGCAACTAGGAGCGTCTCGAGCAAGAGCGCATTGCACGAGAACAACGCGAGCAGGATCAGAGGAATCACGATCATCACCCACGGCGCAATCTCCAGTATGAGTTCGAGATGATGGGCAACATCCCGGTATACTCAACCCCCAGCGCCAACCTAGCGGTAGCCGTCTGCGAACTTTCCAAACTCCAAGGCACGCTTGGGGTCGAGAAGATAGACGCCCACATCAAGGCAGCCTCACTCCAGGTAAAAAAGAAGAAGCGAGTGGTCGAGTCTTCGGGTCAGTCCCATAGCAGGAACCACTCACGAAGCCCTCCAAGAGAGCACCAAGGAGGATCCCCAGGACGCTACGAAGAAGACCACGACGAGACCTACCGTGGCCGAACACTGGAACCTGTGCGTCGGAGCCCTCCGAGGGACCGAAGGCAGAGACCCCCGCGGTACAACAACAAAGAGGACGTCAGAATCCAACGTGATCAATCACCAACTCCACCACGCCGGACCCCTCTGAGACAACACCGACGAAGGTCGCCAAGGTACGACGACAATGAGTATCATAACCCCAGGCGCAATCGGGTGCTAGCGGCCCGAGCTATGGGGGGACTACGCCTCTTCTCAGCCCGCCTGCGTGCCATCTGCTGGCCCTAAAGCTTCAGAGTGACATTAGTGGATAAATACGACGGCAAGGCAGATCTGGAACAATGGGCATCCACATACGAGATCGCCGTATATGCCGCTGGAGGAGACCGAGATGTGATGGCAAACTACCTACCAGTAATGTTATCAACGTCCACCATCAGCTAGCTCCAGAAGATCCCAGAAGGCACCATCAATAATTGGGAAGACCTCAAGCAAATCTTCGTCGAAACGTACAAAGCCACGTGTATCCAGCCAGGAACACGTTACGACCTGGAAACCGTCCGCCAGAGAAGCAACGAGAGCCTCCGTGAATACATCCGGCGTTTTCTCCGACAAGCGCCTGAGCATAATAGAGATCTCCGACCCGGAAGCCATCGCCACCTTCTCCAACAGCCTGCGAATGGACGACCTCCGAAATAAGTTGGCCCGGAACAACATAAAGACGATAGAGCAGATGATGATGATTGCGAACCCCTAGGCCAACCAAGACGACGCCACTCGCAGCAGAGAAAACAGGCGGCGCTATTCCCACTCTCTGGAATGCTCAGATGATAACAGTCGACAACCAGACTACCGGAACGAGAAAGGGTCCAGTGACCATCGCGACCACCGATCAGGTAACTCCGAACGGCGACCACAGAGGTACGACAACAGGCAAAATAATAACTACGTCGCAAGCGCGGACGTCCGCCCAAAGAAGAATTACTACGAAAGCTACAAGAAGATCCTCGACGGACAATGTACCATACATAAAAACTCCAAGCACTCTCTGCGAAATTGCAAACTCATAGAGACGACAATGAAGGACAAATCAGATAAATGACAGAAGAAGGATGGCGAAGACAAAGGCAAGGACCAAGGACCGCAAGCGCTAGAGTTCCGACCAGCCTCGACGACGTACTCCATATTTGGCGGCAACGTGCTCGTCGAAGGGGAAAGAAGATGCCGCCAAACTCGCCAGGACGTGTACTCCCTCGCCGCCATAGGAGGAAACACATTTGACGATCGCCCCCTCCACTGGTTGGATCAACCAATTAGCTTCTCCGGAGAAGATGAGTGGACGGATTACGGATATCCAGGTCACTTTTCGCTGATCGTCAATCCCACCATCGCAACGTGCTGCTTCAGGAAGGTACTGGTTGACGGAGGTAGCTGTTGGATTTCTTATGACTATTGGATAAATCCGCAAGCGCACAGATTATACCATTGTAGCACTTCACCTAGGAGTGATCCAAGGTCTCGTAATTTATATTATCCCAAAGGAAAGCCTTGCTAGAAATGATAATTAGAGAGAGATCCTAGAGAGCACCTGAACTTTAGTACCAACTAGTATATAGGGGTAAACGATATATGTGATATGAAGGGGTTGATGAATAAAGAATCTATGGTAAATGATACTTAGAACGGACCTCAGAGACTAGCTAGGTGGGAGGACAATGAGAAGAGAACAGGGACTCCTATGTACTTCACTCTACTTCAATATACTTAGCTAATTAACTAGTCTAGACACTATAGTTTGTCTCCTCAATACAAGTATGCTAGGCAAGGGCATAGATCAGTAGGAGGACAAAACTCCTACCAGACCGCGCCCTATTCTTACGGGGGCCTTACCTTTTAAGAACTTGCCTAAAAACACGTGGTGGAATGCAAAGACTAGACAAGGTTGTCACCTCTTGCTAGCTACCACAAACAATCCGTGCAGCAAGCGATAACCAAGGATAAGATGATGTATAAGCACCACGCTTACACACAACTTACTACTTTGACTACGATCTATAATCAAAGCACCCTATGACAGGCAATGATCGCATACGGGAAAGGTCACAAGGATCACAGACTATGGGTGTGAAGGCTATTAAAGAGCAAAAGCATATAGCAAGAATATATCTAGTATAGAAATGCTCAAAGTAAATACTAACTAAAGTAAAGAGAAAGATATATATTGAATAAGATAAAGTATTACAAAGAAGGAAAGATACAAGAGCTATACCAGACTCTCTAGAACACAACTCCGAAAATCCCGAGCACAGCTCGACTCAACTCTAACTCCCACACTAGACTAACTCCTAGAACAATCTAAGGAATAGAGCTTGTAGGCTTCTTCTTCATGATTAGAGAGGGGGGTTGACCCTCTAGTTATAGTAGGAGGTGGAGTAGGGGCTACTCCGGCGCCATGTCAGCGATCCAGGGCCTTCCATTCTCTACCCTTGGATCCAACCGACTTAGAAACTGGCCAAGGCATGGATGGCGGTGATCCAACACGTGGGGGAGAGGTATGGCGGTTGGGGGGAGCCCAACCGACCTAGGGGTGGTTCGGCCGAACCCCCCTATGGCCAGTGGGCCCTCCCCTGTCCTCCTGGAGGTGGCCCCACTGGTGAGGGGCCAAGTGGGGGCCTGGTGGGCCCATTAGTGGTTCGGCCGAACCCCCTTGGGGATGCCTGGCCCACCTCGGCCTCCCAGGTGCTGGTCCCACTTGTCATACATGTTAGATGTTGGTCCTGAGGTATTTTGTCACGTTTATCTCCTTGGAGTGGGCCTATGAATCCTTGTGCTTTGCTTGTGAGCCGTTGAGAGAAAACACAGAGTGATCCAATGGATGGAAATCACCCTTGAGTGCTTCTCTTGGATCATGGCCGAGAGAGGAGAGCATGGTGGGCCCATAGGGTGGTCGGTCGACCCCCTATGTGGGCCCAACTGGCTCTCCTTTGCTCCATTTCTTTATTCCTACATTCAAACACTCATGGACATGTGGAACTACTTATTTCATAAATTATGCTCATGATGTGTTTATTTATCCTTGATCCTTGGGTTGGTGGAAACATTTTAGATATGTAAAAGTTGATCATAATTTGTGCCAACAAGATCCCCCAAGCTTAACCTTTGCTCATCCCAAGAAAACAATCAAACTTAGCTCGATGGATCAGGAGTTGCTACTATGCTTCATATTTCAAGAGTACTAAGTCTACAACAATCATACTTCTCTTTTGAATGGAAAATTAGCAATAAAGACTCACCCATATTACCTTAGTCCTTCATGGGGCTTATAGCTTTATCCTTTGTCTTGAGAGGTTGAGAGATAAAACAACTTGACTTGAGCACTAGTTTTCTCATTCCTTCACAAGTTTCATATCGGAGGTTTTGCAAGTTTTTGTAAAAGAAAGACTTAGTGTTCCTCAAATGGTACTCTCGAGTCGCTCATCAGGTGTTTGATTCCTCACCAAGGCATATATCAAAGTTTGCCTTCTTTCATCCTATCTCTAAAGCTTATGTGGAGCTATAAGTAGGGATCAAAGATGTAGTAAACTTACCTTGCATATATTGTAAAGTCAAAATCCGGATCCAAGGAGAGAATTGTCATACTCCTATATGTGGATGATCTCTCTTTCCTAAAATTATTTTGAGACATAGCTATTTGTTTCATTTTTCTATGAGCTTTGAAGATGCTCATCATTTCATTTTTCAATTTTTTTTTCAAGAGAGCTTTGGAATGCTCATAAATATTAGGACTTTAGGATTGCCCCTGAAATTTTAATAATTCTGCATAGTCTGTCTCCTTTACTAGCAACAAACTAGAGAGAGTTTTTCTACTTAGAGTATGGAGTATGAACTATGTAGAAATGTAAGGCATGTTTCTGCGTACTTCTAGTGTAGAAGCAGCATGTATATGTGGCGTGTACGTGATCTTGATCTTGGGAGCATGATAAGTCTCTCAACAAGTGTCACACCCCAAAATTTCTATTTTGGGTTGTGAATAAAAAACACTAGATAAAACAAAAGGATTTATAGTTTTTCTAAAATTTATAAGATTTAATTAGGTTTTTAGTAACCAAAAATGTGCAAGATGTGTATGAAAATTCGGTTTTAGTCCAAATCGATTTTTCATCTATTTATAAAGTAAATAAAGTTATAAAAGCTTTTCTTAAAAACGAGGTCAAAGTCCCATTTTCAAAACTCAGAAAATGATTTCTAAAGTATTTCAAAGTGTGTTTGTTTTCCAAAGGATTTGAACTTTGGTTTCAAATGAATTTGCAAATAAAAAAGAAAAGGGTTTCTTTTATCCCTTTCTCTCTCCCTCCCATCTGGCCCAATCCCAGAGCCAACCCAGCTCGGCTCCTCTCCCCCGCCCCCCCCGCAATCCACCTCAGCACCTTGGCCCAGCTTTCGGCCCAGTGCCGAAGCCCACGCGGGCATACACTCTCCCTTCTCCTCCTCCCTCTCAATCACTGCACCGCGGGCCCGCGTTGTCGGCACCCAGACCTCAGCTTCCGCATCCTCTCTTCCTCTCTCTGTGATGTGGGCCCCGCTTGTCGGCGCCGAAGCCCAGCACTGCACTCCCTCTCTCTCTCACTGACCCGCAGGCCCCACCCGTCAGTCGTGTTCCTTCTTCCTCGACGAAGCGGAGATGCCGCCCGGTATCACCGCCGCTCCTGCTGTCAATCCGGATGGCAATTGACGGACGCCCCGCCGTGATGCCTCTGTCGGCAAGCCCTGTGTTTACCGCCCTTGCTCCACCTAAAAAAGTCCTCCAGAGCCCTCCCTTCCTCCCCTGCCCTCTCTCTCTCTCTATTCACGCACTGCCAGCCGCCACCGCTGTGTTCTCGCCGTTCCAGTGCACCAACGCCATCGTCAAGAACCCTCGGAGCTTTGCCTCTTCGTCGCGCGTCCGTAACGATCCTTGCCGAATGCTCTCACCCCGTGTGTCGCCGTAACGTCACTAACCGACGTTCTTCGTGTCGCAGATCGCCGCCGCACGTCGTCGAGGCGCTCGGAGCCGCGCCAGTCCCCGTGAACCCCTCTGTCAACCCCACGGTGATTCCCTCTACCTCCCTGAACCCTTGCTTAGTCTTTATCGGCACCATAGACGTGTTTCCGATGCGCACCGAGCTCACCGGCCATGGCGCCACCACGGTTGTCCCACACCAGCAAGCTATCGCCTCAACCGAGCCCACCATCGCACTCGCACGACCACTCCACGCCTCCCGGTGCCCTCAATTCGGCTTCTAGCCCCACGTATCTCCACACCCGCATGTCACCGAGCACTCCGGCAATGGCACCGCCGCGGACGTGTTGTTCCAGCGATCCATCGCCCCACTCGTTTCCCTCACCGCACTCGCAAGGGCATGATGGTCCTTCCCGTCTGCTTGGTTGAAGCCGAGGCGGTTGGGAGCGCGTTCCTGACGCTCTTCGACGAGCTCCGGTCACCGGCGTTCATGGCACCGCCGCGGGGCCTTTGTGCGCCGAAGGGGAAAGCTTCCCCTTTTCTCCCTGTCGTTGGATCTACGATGAAGTGCTAGGATTAGAACTTACCGGTTCGGCTCAGATCGGCTCACCGTGCACCTGTGGACCAGCTGGTCCCGCGCTGAGTCAGCGCGTCCACGTGCTATGCGGTGCACCGCACCGATCAGCGCTCGCCACGTGGCACAGCGTCATTATGACGTCAGCACGACGTCAGCGCCACCGCAACAGCTCTGCTCTTTCGCAAATGAAACCCTCTGTTTTCTGAGAATCAACCCGCACTCTATCCTAGTTCTATATCATTCAAAATCAGTCCTGCTTTCTTCTGATCTAGCCCCTGACATTTTGGATAAATGTACCCACACTCCAGAGCCTTTTCCTTTTCAGTTTTATTTAATTTAAAATCCGAAAATGAGTTCATTTTATTTACAGATTTGCCATCCAACTTCAAAAGCTCATAACTTGTTCATTTTAACTCTGTTTTGAGTCATTCAAATTGCGTTAGATTCGTAAAATTATGATCTACAGTTTAGAATCCTTTAAAACTATGTTAATAGCTTTGTAATTTCATGGTAAATCCCTAACTTGATTAAATAATATGCAATTTACTTTATAAATAAAATGTGAGTAGTTCAACTTTAGTTTTCAAATTCAAATGTAAGTTTGACTAATTCCAACTTAGGTATTTCTTTGAAATACCTTATCTACCCTTTTACATAGCTAAAATTAATAAAGCTCCTAGTTCTCTTTTTAAAAGCTAAATCTTCCGTTAGTTGTATCTTGCAAACCGTAGCTCCGGTTTAGGTGGTTTTTGCGCTCACGAGTTCGTAGCAATGCGTAGAATACGTTAGTTTCCTTTATAGTGTGCTTTTGTAATATTTGGTGTACTGTTTTTAGGTTGTTTTGTGATGCTTGTGATGTTAGAAGTGGAGCTTTGCAAGGATGATCAGAAAGGAAAGTTGGAATGTTTTGAGCAAGCATATGAAAGGCAAGTATAGCATGGGACTCTCCTTGTTACCTATATAATTTAATGTCACTTAATTCATATGCATGTGTCTACCTTGTTAACCCAAAGGATCTTTCCTAGATATTTGATATCCCATATATATATATGCACTAGTTGCTTGCTATAAGGTGTTTGAATGGATTAAATGCTTAGTGATCAAGTTTGAGTTGGTTTGAATGGACGTGATCTAGAGATACTTCTAGTAAGTGATTGAATGGATATATGTCTCTTGAGAGTGTTCAAACAAGTTGATATCAAGTTTGGTTCAATTTGAAGAAGCTTAGCTCACTTTGTTCAAATCTGCCATTTAGTCAAAATCTGAGCTAGCTGTGATCATAGCCATGTTTAAGAGATCAAATCTATTTGGATTGTCTTGAAATTTGGTGTGCATGTTCTACACTTATGGTATTAGTTGTCGTGCAAATTTCATGAATAATGGATAAGGGATACTTCGGTTTTGGAGTGGATCTTGTCAACACATGTGCAGCAGTTTTCAGCATGTACCTAGGTGGAAAGATGTGAAATCTGGTAGCAATCTAGAAGTCCAATGAAGCTCAACTTTTTATGGCTGCTATATGACTTAGTGAAGCACATCTCCACCAAATTTCATGATAATTGGATATTTACTTTGGGAGATATGATATATTCTTTAGAGAATACAGAATCTGCCAGAAAAATAACAACCATTGGATTGATCAAGAGTCACTAAGATTGAAAGGTCCTCATGTTGGAATCATATTTATAATTGATTGAGGTACCTATATTAGCAATGAGTACAAGGCCATTTGATTGTGGAGTGTATTTGGCACATGTTTAGTACTCAAGATGAAGATCAATCAAATAAAGAAAATTTCAAGTGAGTATCAAGGATGGTTCATAGAGAGAGGCCACTTCTCCCTTTTGTAGGGGCTTGCCACCTTTTGTAGGTAAACCAAGAATGTTACTTGGAAGGCTAACATGGAAGTGGTGATCTAGGGATCATTTGGATATGCTTAGTTGAAAGCTATCAATAGGATTGGTCAAAAGAAAGAAAGCAACACCCAAGAGAGATTCATGATCTTAACTTACAAGTGGTATCACCTTCTACAAGTGGTACATCATTTGGTATTCTCACATGCAAGCAAAGATCAAGAAAGAAGCAAGTCAACCACAACAAGAAAGTGCACTTGATCATTAGTGGGACTCAAATCATATGGGTGAAGATTAACATTCCAAGTGGTATTCATTGGTCTTCACCATGCTCTTAATGGGAATTCACCTTGCTAATTGGAGATGAAAATTTGACTATCCTCTACTCCAACATAGAAAAGGTGAAATTGTTTGACATATGCATACATCTAATACTTAGAACTTGTTTAGTGCATATAGTCATACATAGTGATCATTCATTGAAAATCAAATGAATTTTATGCTTATAGTCTACCACTATAGCTTGATTGAGTTGTTTGATCTAGTGGTAGTATATAAGTTTGTTCATGAACTAGTAAACCCATGTACTTGATCTATTTTGGATTGCAATCAAGTTACAAGTACAACCTCTATAAGATAACCGCTTAATGCGTGTGAACAAGCTTAGAGAGGGTTTAAACCGGACTTGGAAGATCATGCCATTCATATTAGTTCAAGTACAACATAGAAGCTCATGAAGATGAATCTAGTTCAAGCACAAGACAACTATGCAAATGGATATCAAGATGTAACCTACAAATGGTATCTAGACTTATGTTAATCTTTCAAAGAGTATCAACTTTCATATTGGTACTTGCAAAAGATGTCTAGTTCTAGCATACTTGTGATGATCCACATTGAGTTAATTCAAATAATTCTACAAGTGGTAATCTCACAAGTGATATCCTACAAGCTAACAAGTGATCCTCAACTTTAAGTGATCAAATCAAAGTTCTCTTACTTGCAAAGCTTATTTGGATGACAATTGCTTTGACCAAAAGGGAGTTGCCCTACTCATTGGTATAATGGTCAATGATCTTACACATAGAGTCATTCCAATACAAATGTGTTAGTGTCCATCAAAAAGTATCAACCATCTACCCTAGTGCAACCTTTGCATCAATATGAGCATACCTTTTATGGAAATTGATGACAAAGGGGGAGAGATTAGTGAACAAAGATATATTAGTGAATGGACATGCACTAAAGGAAAGAGACATGGACATGGACATGGGAACAAGATCAAAGGATCAAAGTCTTGGACTAAGAGATACACACAAGTAGGGGGAGCAAGCTCATGAACTTGATTGATTGCATTTGATATGTGCATATTCATGTGCTTGCTTGCATATTGCATAAGTCTTATCTTTATATGCATGCTTGTGTGGTGTATGCTAGTTATAGGATTTGAATAATGACTTGATAAACTAGCATGCATAGGTTGGTAAGCTAGATAGTTGATCTAATAAGTGGTATCTAGAAACCTTGCTTATAATGTTGATCTCACGAGGTTTCTAGTGTTTTTGATGCTATCTAGCTAACCATGGTGGTGCTAAGGATGAACTTCAAAGTGCAACTACATGGGTATCTTGAAAGGTTTATCCTATATCCCTTAGCATCACTTAGTAGTGCTAGCACTCCCAAAAATTCCTATTTATGCATGTGTGCAAGGCTTAAACCAAATCTTGTTGAGCACACATGTAGGGGGAGCTATCACTACCAAGTCGGATCTTGTGACATTTATCCAAATCTTGGTATAGATCTTAAATGTTGGATAAATGGCATAATGTCCAAAAAGATCTTAATTTCCATATCTTTGTAGAGTTGTCATCAATTACCAAAAAGGGGAAGATTGAAAGGTCCTTGTGTGATTTTGGTAATTGAGTGACAATTTAGGTGAACTAATATGTGTTCAAGTGATATATACATAGGAGATTAGTTCACATATGATTGTGTGATGAAGGAGCTTATTGCACATGAGACATGACATGGAGTCATGTGATCAAGGTGGAGAAGATCAAGATGAGGCTTGGCTTGATGGACCGGTTGCAAGTGTGAAGGGCAAGCGGGTGATGCTTGGTGCCGATGGATCAACGCAACGGTGAAGAGCAAGTGAGGTCAAGATTGATGAACCAATACGGTCACGTGATGATATGAAGTGGATCATATCATTTGGTGATAGGTTGGTGCATGTGTTGCATCAACATTGGAGAAGGAGATGGAATGGAATGCGCAAGGCAAAGGTATAACCATAGGGCATTTCATTTCACCGGTCATAGGTGTGTAGAGAAGTATATGACCAGGTTTAGGATAGATAGCCGTACTATCAAGAGGGGCAAACTTGTTTGCATATCGGTTATCTAGTGCCACCGTGAGCGATCTAACTTTGCGATGAATTAGGATCGAGTGGCGCGGTGAGAAGCAAGTGAAAAATGTTTTGAAAATGATTGTGAAAATGCTAACACACATGCACAAGGTGAAGAACACATTTGTGTTAGCACATGAGAAGCAAAGGACATAGCTTCTCTAACTCACATATGATTCTAGAAAATGCTAACACACATGCACAAGGTGAAGAACATAGCTTCTCTAACTCACATATGATTGATAGTGTTCATCCGATTGTGTGAGAGAGTGATTTCTAGTGCGTTGCTTTGAGAGATAGCTTCGTGTGGCACTAGGTGATCGACTTGCAAGCCGGTGGTGCTTGTTACTCTTGGAGGTTGCCACCTCCTAGACGGTTTGGTGGCTTGTGGCTCCGTTGAAGCGCGCAAGAAGATTGTGCAGCGCTCCGGAGAAGTGCTTGTGAGGGGTATTGTGCTCGCCCTGCGGGAGATCGCGAAGAGCAACTCTAGTTGAGCGTGTCATTGAGCTACCTTCACTTGTGGGTAGATTCTTGCGGCGCCCGAGTTAGTGGGCTAGGCTTGTGAAAAGACTATTCACCCCCCCCCCCTCTAGTCCGCCATCTCGACCCTACAGACGGTCGGCGCGAGCTTCGAGCGGCTGGGTCATCAGGCGATGGGGGAGTCGAGGAGGCATGGGTCATCAGGCGACGGGGGAGTCCAGGGATGGCAAGGTCGCGCGTTGCAGAGCAGAGAGGAGCGGGATCTCGGTGCGTTTCCTCGTGTCGTGCGGGAGGCGTGGTGGGGAGCAGGTGGTCCCACTTGTCGGGGCACGCGGGTCGCAGGCTAGGGCAGCGGAGCGAGCGGGGCGAAGGAGCTGCTGTGGACGATTCCAGTTTCCTTTTTTTAGTAGTAGATGAGGAAGCCTTGAAGGAGAATGATGGAAGAGGTGATTGAACACATCCTCTGGCACTTGATTTGGTAATGCCACTAATACGGACGTCAACAAAGCAGAGGCGCCGAAGGAGTACACTCACCAAACCAACGGGGCCTATCAAGCAACATCAGCCATGCCCAAGAAGTGTACTTCTTTGCATAGATGAAATGA
>CM039135.1:33349796-33406936 GCA_022036555.1 Microstegium vimineum
ACTTTCCAATCACATAGATATTGTAATGTCCTTAGCCTTGAGACTTCATTTACATTGTCACATAGAATGAAGGCATTACCTGATTGGAGAAATGTGGAGCTTATGATGCAAAAGAAATGGAGAGCCCCATTTAAAGTGAAGTATATGGAGGGGGTCAAGACCCTCGATCAACCAATGGGGAACAACGAATGCGGGTTCTATGTGATGTGGGCAATGCTTTGCTACATTGGCGCAAAACTAGGAATCAGAGATTCTATGATACGTAGACGTCTCATTTTCTATTGTTTTTG
This sequence comes from Microstegium vimineum, assembly GCA_022036555.1. NCBI lineage: Eukaryota > Viridiplantae > Streptophyta > Magnoliopsida > Poales > Poaceae > Microstegium > Microstegium vimineum. The sequence continues at coordinate 33,350,087 of CM039135.1, forward strand.
TCTTACTTATGTACATCTCAATATTATCTTGCTTCAATTTACAGCACAAAGAACATAAGAACAACAGGTTGCTAGATTTTGAGATAAAAGGCTTTCAAGAGGAGATAGTGAAGCTTATTCTCGACGAGATAGTGTACAGGGAAGGATCTTTCTCCATTGCGAAGACTAGGAAGTTCAAGGCAAACTACACAAAAGACCGCCTCGATAGGCCATTGTAATGTGACAATTAATTCGGTACTTTAAGTTTTGTTTGGATGTTTTGTAATTAATATAAATGTCGATGAGTTTGCATTGTCGCTGGTCCTTCACATCGATATCAAATGGTTCGATAACAACCACCTCCACCTCCCCGACCTCCCACCCCACCAACTCTAAAACCTAAACCCTAAACCCGCCACCTCTACCCTAAACCCCAAATGAAAAAAATAATTAATAAAATGCAAATTGTAAAAGTAATATCATTGTTGGTTCAAATAAAACCGGCAGTGATATAGCACCCTTCACTGTCGGTTGGGTACAAGAACCGGTAGTGATGGCTCAAGCATCACTGACGGTTTGTAACACGAACCGACAGTGATGCTTGAGCCATCACTGCCGGTTTGGCATAACCGATAGTGCAAACACATGGTGGATAAGTACCCATGTATGTTCATCTTTGATGATGAGTGATCGTCCAACACGTGAGTGTTTAAGTTTTGAGTGGCTTACCCTAACCTCTGCGATGGTGTGCGATGAGTGATCATCCAACACGTAGTGCTTGTCTATCGGCTTGTGGTGTGCAGGTGCTATGCCTAGTGACAGTGGTCAATGGCGTGGAGAAGGTCGAGTAGAGGCTTGCCATGCCAATGGACTGAGAGCGGTGAAGGGCGGAAGCGGGGCTCGGACTGAGGGACCATGGGCGCCGGCGGACTAGCTGTGGTGGCTAGTACTTGGCACCAACGAGTGCGAGAAGACATGGAGGTAGACCGAGTCGGCCGAGTCAAGACGGTGGACGCGCGAGTCGAGCAGAGGCTCAGGGGACTCGGAGTCCAACCGGGCGAAGACAAGGTGGCTCGCGTCGAGTGGTTTGGTGGTTTGGGCCTCAAAACCATCCGCGTCGGTTTCCGAGTTTGGGCCGCAAAACTCGGGGTTCGGTAGTTGAGCCCAAATCTACCGGTGGCGGGTTTCCTGGGTTTGGGCCTCAAAACCTAGGCGGAGCTTCCGAGGAAGCGGGGATGGCACATGGCGGAATCCTGGAGGTTGCGTCGAGGCGACGATAACTCCCAGCAGGAAGCGGGGTCGTCCATTCAAAATGCGGGAGATATTTTCCGGAGCTTGGACTACAATGCTTAGGCTAGGTAGTTCACTCAATGTATCTAGGGGATCTTTGGGAAATAGCCAAAGCCCGATAAGTAGGGGGTGAAGGGGTATCCCTCATTCCATCTCTTGAACCCTAATCATTTACCCCCAACTCTCTCTCTCTCTAGTTCATGAGATCCCTAGGTTGCTTCCACCAACCTTTGTAAGAACTTGAGTTTGTCGCGAGGAATCGGAGGCCGTAACCTCCGTAAGCCATGGTGGCTTCGATTTCGTGATTGTGTCCCCATTTTGCTTGTGTTCTTCACATTTTGCTTTTGCTCTCTCTTTATCCTGAGATGATTTCTCTTTGTTGTGAGTAGCTTTGCAAAATCTGTTTGAACCAAGTTGTTAGCAATCGTGAGGAGCTTCTTTGCACCGAAGGAATTCCTCTCAAACCTCACAAGTTCATAGATCGGGCGATTTCTTTGTGGCGTTCTTCGTTTTTTCTCTCTTCTCCCCCAAATCCGAGTGTTCCCGTTTATCCTCTCCAAATTGAGCAATGATTTCTTCAGGATAGCTCCCCAACTGCACTAGGATCATGCCTACAAAGTTTGGTTGCAGTTGGTGATCATTTGGTTGAGTTTTGGGAAGATTTGGTGGAGAGAAGTTCGTTTTCGCGGGGAACAGTTTTCTGTGTGTAGGTGTCGGACCAAATTTCCTGTGAGCACCGAACCATTGCAAGTAGTCCGGTGGCTCGGCTGAGGGTTTCACTCACGCGTCGGACCAGTCCCGTTAGTCCAACGGTGAGCGTCGGACAAGGTGTTCGGAGGTAGGGTGCTAGCTGTGGTTTTTGCTCTGTGGCGAGTGTGTGCACCGGACCACTTCCTATAGTCCGACGGTAAGCATCGGACTAGTTGTCCGGAGCCTAGGCACTTACTGCATGTCTTCAGGGTGAGCTTCGGACTTTCCAAAGTAGGCGTCGGACTAGTCCGGTGGTGTCCTAGTGTGCACCGGACCAAGGCACCAGACCACTTCCATTGGTCCGGTGGTCTTGACCAAGGTTGTCCGGAGCCTCCTGTGCTTTGCTGTTTTCTCCCGTTTTTCCTAGGTTCTTGCCTCTTTTCCCTAGGGGTTGAGAACCTATGTTTTGGGGTTTCCGGTGTTTTACCTCCACTGCATGTGAGCACCCAGCAACTGGGTTTGGTTTTGGGGAAGAGTGGCCCGAACATTTCGAGAGAAATTTGAGGCTCCCATTCACCCCCCCCCCCCCCCCCGTCTGGTCTCCGTTCTCGGTCCTTCAATTGGTATCAGAGCCGGTTAAGGATCAATCCACCTTACACGGTTCTTGATCCGCGAAAGCGACATGGAGCGAGGTGCTGGCAAACCTCCGTTCTTCAATGGAACAAACTTCGCCTATTGGAAGGTGTGCATGTCCACTTACCTCCAAGGGCTTGATACGAAGTATTGGGAGATTTGTGAGAGTGCTGACTACGTGGTTCTTGGCACTCGGATTTATGAGCTGCAAATCACGCAACATGCGTCAAACGCAAGAGCCCGTAGCATCCTCTTCTCGAGTTTGTCTCTTTCTGAGTTTGAGAGAGTTTCGAGTCTCACTACGGCACGGGAGATCTGGCAAACACTTGTGCGATATCATGAGGGTAACACTCAGATCAAGTCCAGACTCTTCGACACGTACCGTAGAGAGTACGAGAACTTTTCTCAGTTGACCGGCGAATCTGTTGACGGGATGTTCACTCATTCCCAATCTATCGTCAACAAGATGCGTGCTAATCGAGCCTTATGATGATCATGAGATGGCTATCCAGCTTTAGCATGCTCCTGATCGGAAGGTGTGGGAGATGAAGGTGGCTGCCATTCAGGAGTCATCGGGCTATGATGCCCTGACCGTGGACGAGCTATTCAGCAAGCTCAAGTCCTCGGAGATTGACTACCAGACCCGGGCCAAGCTTGAGAACCCGTCGAAACCATCTATAGCGTTGGTTTCTGGCCCTGGCGGTACGTCTTCTTCCTCCTCTGACCCTTCACACTCCTTGTTTGCTTTGTCTTTGATTTCTGTGATAGAGGAGCAAGTGGAGGCTCTTGGAGATGATGAGCTGGCTTTGGTCATCACCAAGTTCTCACGGTTTCACAAGAACCGTTTCAACTGTCGGCGTGGTGGCTCAGCCAAGGGGTGCTACCGTTGCGGTGATGAGGATTACTTCATCGCAAACTGCCCCAAGAAAGCTGCGGGTGACTTCACCAAGTGCAAGGACAAGCGCGAGCACCACTTCGAGGACAAGCACAAGCCCAAGGGTGGCTATCACCAAAGGTCCACCAAGAAGGTGATCGACAAGGTGAAGGCCAAGCACCGAGCCTTCCTCGCCTCCCTCAGTGACATCGATGCCTCCTTCGACGGAGGTGCTTCTTCAAGCGATGATGAGTCGAAGGGAAAGGTTGAGGACAAGTTCAACGGCCTATGCTTCTACGCCGACGCCAAGCACGGTGGCTTTTGCACCATGGCGGTTGAAGAAGACAAAGTCGGGAAGCGCAAGGATGGCCCCGACTATGACTACGATTCCAACACACCCGAGGTACCACCCACCATCGCATTCCTCTCTCAAGATTGAGTCTTTGAATGACACCTTGATGAGTCAGGATGCTTTGCTCAAGCATGCCGCGTGCGAGAGGAACAATTTCAAGGCTAAGTATCTTAGCACGTTGCATGAGCTAGAGTTTGCTAAGGCGTCAGTGATGGTTACCGAGGAGGTAGAGTGTGATGCGTGTGCCATTCACATGTCTAGTCTTGTCACTCTCCAGGACAAGTATGGCACTCTACTTGAGGAGATCAGCGAGCTGAAGGCTAGGCCTAGCTTACTTGGTGCGCACTACTAGGCCTAGAGGTACAATGCCTCAAGGTTCTAGGCCTTAGGAGGTGAGACCACGTGGTGGTCGTGCCCGGTGGGGTACCGGTCGTGACCCATATGGCTACGGACCTCGTGGCGGTGGCTTCACTCCACCCTTCTCTAGCGGACCACGTTTTCCCTATCGTGGTGATCACTATTCCCCATGGGGCAGGAGATGTTTGGTTTTTCTCCTAACCCATTCTTTGGGCAAGTGGGACAACACTGGTATCCTTCATAGTTTACTAACCCCAGTGTTGGTCTGTTTGTTCACCCTATGTCTTTTTATTGATGTAGGAAGGAGGACTAGAGGAGACTTGGCTTGTGGATTCCGGATGCTCACGCCATATGACCAGAAGTGCCAAGTGGTTCTCCAGCCTCGACCCCGTGCACCACACCGAGTATATCACATTCGGGGGATAAGAGTAAAGGTAAGGTTATCTCCCGAGGGTCAATCCGAGTGAACTCTTCTTTTGTCCTCAAGGATGTTGCTTTGGTTGCGAATTTGCATTTTAACGTTCTTTCGGTTTTGCAACTCCTTGATGACAGTTTTTAAGTGAGTTTTAAGCCTAATCTCTCTCGGATTTTGGACTCTCGTGGTGAGCTTGTTTGCCGGATTTTACCCTTCGGGAAGGTTTTTTGTGCGGATTTTACTATCTCTTCCGGACCTTCTCGTTGTCTTCATGCCGGTTCTTCCTCCGAGCTTTGGAAGTGGCAGAGGAGATTGGGACATTTGAGTTTTGACTTGCTTCCAAGGCTTAGCTCAATGGACCTTATCCAAGGATTGCCAAAGCTGATGTTCGAAAAGGATTTGGTTTGCCATCCTTGCAGGCATGGCAAGATGGTTGCTACTTCCCATCCTCTTGTGACTGAGATCACGACCACTCGACCCGGCGAGCTCTCACACATGGACACAGTTGGTCCAGCTCGGGTCAGGTCGGAAGGAGGGAAGTGGTATGTCGTTGTAGTCGTTGATGACTACTCGAGATACTCTTGGGTGTTCTTTTTGGAGAGTAAGGATGAGGCTTTTCCACTTGTTCGAGATCTGATTTTGATATTGCAAAATGAGCTACCTAAGAATGCCATGAGAGCTATCCGTAGTGACAATGGCACAAAATTCAAGAATGCTCACTTTGCAACTCTTTGCTCTTCTTTGGGTCTCGATCACCAGTTTTCCTCACCTCACACTCCCCAGCAGAATGATGTTGTTGAGCGCAAGAATCGGACCCTTGTTGAGATGGTCAGGACGATGCTCGATGAGCATAGGACTCCTAGGCGGTATTGGGCCGAGGCACTGAGTTCTTCTTGCTATGTTTTCAATCGCATTTTCCTCCGAGCTTTCAAGAAGAAGACTTCTTATGAGTTGCGATTTGGGAGACCACCCAAGGTAAGTCACCTACGGGTGTTTGGGTGCAGGTGCTTCATCCTCAAAAAGGGCGGTAAGTTGTTTAAATTTGAATCACGGTCTTCTGATGGTATCTTTCTTGGTTATTCTACTCACTCTCGTGCTTATCGTGCATTTAACCTTGAAACTAACCGAGTGATGGAGACTTGTGAGATTACCTTCGATGAAACTATGCCCTATGTTTCCACTGCTTTTGAGCATGCAGGTGATGACGAGGTGAACACTAGCATCTTTGTGGAGGAGGAGCAGGATGATGCCGATTGGGGTGATCCCGAGCCAACTCCACTGGCTGCTTTTGAGCCATCCTCAGTCCGCGCCCGTTGCACCTGAGGGAGCTCCAGCCGCTGTTGAGGGGGAGGCCACTTCGTCCAGGCAGGCTCCCCAACACATCCAACAACAGCATCCGCCAGAGAACATCATCAGCGACATTGACCATCGAGTCACGCGGTCCAGGTCCTATATCTCTCACTTTGCTCATTCGGCTTTTGTCGCTTCTTTTGAGCCTCGAGATGTTGGACATGCTTTGATGGATCCGGATTGGTTTAATGTCATGCATGAGGAGTTAAAAAACTTTGAGCAAAACCGCGTTTGGGTCTTAGTTCCTCACCACACCTAGTTGCCACCCCATAGGTACCAAATGGGTTTTCAAAAATAAACAAAGTGAGGATGGGGTGGTAGTGCGCAACAAAGCTAGGTTGGTAGCTAAAGGCTTTGGTCAAAAGGAGGGAATAGACTATGAGGAAACCTTTGCTCCCATAGCTCGTTTAGAAGCCATTAGAATCCTTCTAGCTTTGCGGCTTCTAAGGGTTTTAAACTTTTTCAAATGGACGTTAAAAGTGCTTTCTTAAACGGCTACATAGAGGAGGAAGTTTATGTTAAACAACCTCCCGTTTCGAAAATCCCAAGTTTGCAAACCATGTTTTTAAACTTCACAAAGCTTTGTATGGTTTGAAACAAGCACCTAGAGCATGGTATGATAGGCTAAAAACCTTTTTGCTTGCTAAGGGCTTTAAAATAGGATCGGTAGATAAGACGTTGTTTCTCCTCAAGCAAGGCAAAGACACTCTCCTTATCCAAATATACGTGGATGATATCATCTTTGGTGATTCTTCTCATGCTCTCGTTGCTAAGTTTGCAGATCTTATGAGCAGGGAATTTGAGATGAGCATGATGGGAGAGTTGACTTTCTTTCTCGGGTTGCAAATCAAGGAAACCCGGGAAGGGACGTTCGTGCACCAAGGCAAGTACACGAAGGATATCTTGAAGAAGTTTGACATGGGTGAGGGAAAGCCTCTTTCGAAGCCCATGTTGACTACGACTGCCTTGGATGCGGACGAGGAAGGAGAGGCGGTGGATCACACTGAGTACCGAAGCATGACCGGGTCGCTTCTGTACTTGACATCGCCTCGGCCGGTCATTCAGTTCGCCGTCTGCTTGTGTGCACGCTTTCAGGCATCCCCACGGACTTCGCACAAGCAGGCGGTGAAACGCATCATGAGGTACTTACGCTTCACTCCCGAATTTGGTCTTTGGTTTTCCACCTCTTCCTCTTTTGTGCTTTGTGGTTATTCTGACGCCGACTTTGCCGGTTGCCAACTTGATCGGAAGTCCACTTCTGGGACTTGCCAGTTTCTCGGGTCTTCTTTGGTTTCTTGGTCTTCTCGCAAACAGTCTGGCATGGCACAGTCGACGTGCGAAGCTGAGTACGTTGCCGCGGCTAGTTGTTGCTCGCAGTTGATTTGGATGATTGCCACTTTGAGAGATTTCGGTCTTGAGCTTATTAAGGTGCCTCTACTTTGTGATATCACGAGTGCAATTAGTGTGGCTAAAAATCCTGTGCTTCATTCAAAGACCAAGCACATTGAGGTTCGCTTTCACTTCTTGCGTGATCATTACGAGAAAGTTGACATTGACCTCCGGCATGTCGAGACCCAAAACCAGCTTGCGGATATTCTCACTAAGCCTTTGGATCAAGCTGCGTTTTCTCGCCTTCGGGGCGAGTTGGGTGTTTGCTTTCCTTTTTAGAGGAGAAAAGTTTTGTGGATCATAGTTCTTTTTGGTTCTTTTTGTCTTTTCTTTGTCTTTCTTCTCAATTGGTGTCTTGTTAGTGTTTAGTTGGTGTCAATGCATTTTACATCTCATTTGCATTTGTGACATAGTTCTTTTTAAGCTTTATACTTATAGCCAATATAATGAATCTATGCTCTGTTTGAGGTGCTTTATGTGTCTATGGTGTTGCCTAACTTAGACTCTTTTTGATCTATATGATATGCAATAGAGCTAAGTTAGAAAAGCTTTAAAACTGAATTTCAATTCCCCATGTCACCTCTGAAATGGCACTAGAATGTGTAGGCTTTTGAAGATCCTTCTTGGTTGTCTTGTATATAGCTTGTAACTATGGCTCTTCTTTCTTTCATTCACTACCTTTGAGCACCATGATTGATATCTAAAATGAAATTTCTCTCTGTTTTGTGAATTGGAAAGATCGAGCTGGGTCTTCATTGTGAGCACTTCACCGTGTGTTCGAGACTGCTTCCCATATGGGTCGATACTTGAGCGGTGTCGTGTATGACCAAAACCGGTGTGTCAAGTTCTTTGAATTCGCCCGGTTGGTAAGCAGTGACATCACTTTGCTGACAACCACTCGCATACAACTTAAATGTGCCTAAAACTGAATATTGGCTGCAAAACTCTAAAATTTGGAAAACTCATTCAGTTGGGTCATTGGCTTGTTGTATGAACTTTGCTAAGGCATAGTTTTACTTGCTATACATGAGATTGCTTTGAGATAGATCCTATCTTGTTTATCTTGTCTAGCTGTCTCTAGGAGGTGATACCCATTCCTTGCTCTCACATGATATGCTCTCTAAAATAGCTTGAGTCTTTGTTGGGCACATAGAGCTTTTCCTATTCTCATAGGATCACATCACTTAGAGCATCTATTTATTGTCTTAGCTCTAAGTATGAAGCTTTTTGCACTCATTTTGCACTTCATGGCATTTGTCGCCGGATCTTGAGTTGTTGATGTTTGATGAGCTACATGTGTCAACAAGGGGGAGAGATGTGCATTTCATTCCATTTTCAGCCATCTACTTCCAAGGGGGAGCCAATGTCAAACTTCTTCAAGATATCTTTTGTGTACTTGCCTTGGTGCACAAACATCCCTTTCCGGGATTGCTTGATTTGCAACCCAAGAAAGAAGGTCAACTCTCCCATCATACTCATCTTAAATTCCCTGCTCATAAGATCTGCAAACTTGGCAACAAGAGCATGAGAAGAACCACCAAAGATGATATCATCCATGTATATTTGGACTAGGAGAGTGTCTTTGCTTTGCTTGAGGAGAAACAACGTCTTATCTACCGATCCCATTTTAAAGCCCTTAGCAAGCAAAAAAGTTTTTAACCTATCATACCATGCTCTAGGTGCTTGTTTAAAACCATACAAAGCTTTGTGAAGTTTAAAATTATGGTTTGGAAGCTTGGGATTTTCGAAACCGGGAGGTTGTTTAACATAAACTTCCTCCTCTATGTAGCCGTTTAAGAAAGCACTTTTAACGTCCATTTGAAAAAGTTTAAAACCCTTAGAAGCCGCAAAAGCTAGAAGGATTTTAACGGCTTCTAAACGAGCTAAGCGAGCAAAGTTTTCCTCATAGTCTATTCCCTCCTTTTGACAAAAGCCTGGAGCTACCAACCTAGCCTTGTTGCGCACTACCACCCCATGTTCACTTTGTTTATTTTTGAAAACCCATTTGGTACCTATGGGGTGGCAACTAGGTGGTGGAGGAATTAAGACCCAAACGCGGTTTCGCTCAAAATTTTCTAACTCCTCATGCATGGCATTAACCCAATCCGGATCCATCAAAGCGTGTCCAACATCTCAGGGCTCAAAAGAAGCGACAAAAGCCGAATGAGCAAAGTGAGAGATATAGGACCTGGACCGTGTGACTCGACGGTCAATGTCGCCGATGATGTTCTCCGGCGGGTTCTGCCGCTGGATGTGGCGGGGAGCCTGCCTGGACGAAGTGGCCTCCCCCTCAATAGCAGCTGGAGCTCCCTCAGGTGCAATGGGCATGAACTGAGGAAGCTGCTCGAACAGCCCCCATGTAGAGGAAGTAGTCGGGTCGGGACCGTGAGCCGAATTGGACGTCGCAGGGTTGATGGGGACAGCCAGTGGAGTTGGCTCGGGATCACATCAATCGGCATCATCTTGCTCCTCCTCCACAAAAATGCTAGTGTTCACCTCATCATCACCTGCAAGCTCAAAAGCAGTGGAAACACAGGGCATAGTTTCATCGAATGTAATCTCACAAGTCTCCATCACTCGGTTAGTTTCTAGGTTAAGTGCACGATAAGCACGAGAGTGAGTAGAATATCTAAGAAAGATACCGTCAGAAGACCGTGATTCAAATTTATCCAACTTACCGCCCTTTTTGAGGATGAAGCATCTGCACCCAAACACCCGTAGCTGACTTACCTTGGGTGGTCTCCCAAATCGCAGCTCATAAGAGGTCTTTTTCTTGAAAGCTCGGAGAAAAATGCGATTGGAAACATAGCAAGCAGAACTGAGTGCTTCGGCCCAATGCCGCCTAGGAGTTCTATGCTCATCGAGCATCGTCCTGGCCATCTCAACTAGGGTCCGATTCTTGCTCTCAACAACACCGTTCTGCTGGGGAGTGTGAGGTGAGGAAAACTGGTGATCGAGACCCAAAGAAGAGAAAAGAGTTGCAAATTGAGCATTCTTGAATTTTGTGCCATTGTCACTGTGGATAGCTCTCATGGCATTCTTAGGTAGCTCATTTTGCAATCTCAAAATCAGATCTCAAACAAGTGGAAAAGCCTCATCCTTACTCTCCAAAAAGAACACCCAAGAGTATCTCGAGTAGTCATCAATGACCACAACAACATACCACTTCCCTCCTTCCGACCTGACCCGAGTTGGACCAACTGTGTCCATGTGTAAGAGCTCGCCGGGTCGAGTGGTCATGATCTCAGTCACAGGAGGATGGGAAGCAGCAACCATCTTGCCATGCCTGCAAGGATGGCAAACCAAATCCTTTTCGAACATCAGCTTTGGCAATCCTTGGATAAGGTCCATTGAGCTAAGCCTTGCAAGCAAGTCAAAACTCAAATGTCCCAATCTCCTATGCCACTTCCAAAGCTCGGAAGAAGAACTGGCAAGAAGACAACGAGAAGGTCTGGAAGAGATAGAAAAATACGCACGAAAAATCTTCCCGAAGGGTAAAATCCGGCAAACAAGCTCACCACGAGAGTCCAAAATCCGAGAGAGATTAGGCTTGAAACTCACTTGAAAACCGTCATCAAGGAGTTGCGAAACCGAGAAATGCAAATTCGCAACCAAAGAAACATCCTTGAGGACAAAAGACGAATTGACTCGGATGGACCCCCGGGAGACAACCTTACCTTTACTTTTATCCCCGAATGTGATATACTCGGTGTGGTGCATAGGGTCGAGGCTGGAGAACCACTTGGCACTTCCGGTCATATGGCGTGAGCATCCGGAATCCACAAGCCAAGTCTCCTCCATACCTCCTTCCTACATCAATAAAAAGACATAGGGTGAGCAAACGGACCAACACTGGGGTTAGTAAACTGTGAAGGATACCAGTGTTGTCCCACTTGCCCAAAGAATGTGTTAGGAGAAAAACCAAACATCTCGTGTCCCATGGGAGGATAGCGATCACCACGATGGGGAAAATGTGGTCCCCTAAAGAAGGGTGGAGTAAAGCCACCGCCACGAGGCCCGTAGTCGTATGAGTCACGACCGGTACCCCGCCGGGCACGACCACTGCGTGGTCTCGCCTCCTGAGGCCTAGCACCTTGAGGCATTGTACCTCTAGGTCTAGTAGTGTGCCTCCGAACTTCCGGTTCACGCACCCCAACTTGTGGGTGGTACATGTCCCGGTTGTTCAACTCAACCTGCCTCCGATCATCTCTCTTCCTCCTATAGCAAACCTGCCTCCCGCTCACAATACTCACAATGGTACCTCACCACTCTCTTGGTAGGCACTCTCTTGTTGGGTTGGGTGGCTCTAGCTTTCTTAGGAAGGGGATCACTAGAGATATCTGGCAGGGTGTCAAGTGGGTTGCGAAGGTGGTTTGGTTTTGCAATCCACACTTGCTTCTGTGGAGTGTTTTTGGGTGGCTCTTCAAACACACCATCTCTCACAGGAAAATCAGAGGGTTTGGTAGGCTTAGGTGGAGTGATCTTGGTAAGCTTGGGAGTTGTGGTGGGTTTCTCATTCTCGCTCAAACCACTGCACTCACCGATCTTACCGAACATGCTATCGTCCTTCCCACCTATAGCAAAGCCTACTCCCGTGTTGCCAGCCCTTTTGCATTGGCTGAGCATCATCCCCAACTGCGGCTCTCGGCAAGACACCCAGCTCAAGATGGACCAAAGCCTCAAAGCATTCTGACTCTCTAGTGTTATCTGAGCTGACCTTCTCTAACACAGCGATCTTAGTATCCTTCTGTGCCAGCTTAGAACGCAAGCCTAAGCAATACTTGCATGCACCAAGTAAGCTAGGCCTAGGCTTCAGCTCACTGACCTCCTCAAGTAGAGTGCCATACTTGTCCTGGAGAGTGACAAGATCAGACATGTGAATGGCGCAAGCATCACACTCTACCTCCTCGGTAACCACCACTATCGCCTTAGCAAAATCTAGCTCATGAAGCGCGCTAAGGTACTTCGCCTTAAAGTCGTTCCTCTTGACAGCAGCACGCTTGAGCAATGCATCTTGACTCATCAAGGCGTCGTTCAGAGACTCAATCTCAAGAGAGAGGGACTCGACGGTGGGTGGTACCTCAGGTGTGTTGGATTCGTAGTCGTAGTCGGGGCCATCCTTGCGCTTGCCGACCTTGCCTTCTTCAATCGCCATGGTGCAAAAGCCACCGTGCTTGGTGTCGGCGTAGAAGCATAGGCCGTTGAGCTTGTCCTCAAACTTTCCCTTGGACTCATCATCGCTCGAAGAAGCACCTCCATCGAAGGAGGCATCGATGTCGCTGAGGGAGGTGAGGAAGGCTCAGTGCTTGGCCTTCACCTTGTCAATCACCTTCTTGGAGGACCTTCGGTGGTAGCCACCCTTGGGCTTGTGCTTTTCCTCGAAGTGGTGCTCGCGCTTGTCCTTGCGCTTGATGAAGTCGCCCGCACCTTTCTTGGGGCAGTTTGCGATGAAGTGATCCTCATCACCGCAACGGTAGCACCCCTTGGCTGAGCCACCACGCCGACGGTTCAAATGGTTGTTGTGAAACCGTGAGAACTTGGTGATGACCAAAGCCAGCTCATCATCTCCATGAGCCTCCACTTGCTCCTCTGTCACATAAATCAAAAACAAAGCAAACAAGGAGTGTGAAGGGTCAGAGGAGGAAGAAGACGTACCGCTAGGGCCAGAAACCAACGCCATAGATGGGTTCGACGGGTTTTCAAGCTTGGCCCGGGTATGGTGGTCAATCTCCGAGGACTTGAGCTTGTTGAACAGCTCGTCCACGGTCAGGGCATCAAAGCCCGGTGACTCCTGAATGGCAGCCACCTTCATCTCCCACACCTTTCGATCAAGAGCATGCAAAAGCTTGATAGCCATCTCATGGCTCGATTAGCACGCATCTTGTTGACAATAGATTGGAAGCGAGTGAAAATCCCGTCAACAAATTCGCTAGGCAACTGAGCAAAGTTCTCGTACTCTCTACGGTACGTGTCGAAGAGCCTGGACTTGATCTGAGGGTTGCCCTCATGATATCTCAAGAGTGTTTGCCAGATCTCCCATGCCATAGTGAGACTCGAAACCCGCTCAAACTCTGGAAGAGACAGACAAGAGAAGAGAATGCTACGGGCTCTTGCGTTTGACGCATGTTGCGTAACCTGGGCATTGGTGATTCGAGCCTCAAGAACCACGTAGTTCTCATTCTCACAAATCTCCCAAAACTTTGTGTCAAGCCTTGGAGGTAAGCCGACATGCGCACCTTCCAATAGGCAAAGTTGGTTCCATCGAAGTAGGGAGGTTTACCGGCACCTCATTCCATGTTGCCTTCATGGATCAAGAACCGTGTAAGGTGGATTGATCCTTAACCGGCTCTGATACTAATTGAAGGACAGAGAACGGCGACCAGAGGGGGGGGTGAATGGGAGCCAAATAAAATTCAACTCAAAGACTTGGCCCTTGTCCCAAACTCACACCCAAAACTTGACCTCGGAAGAACCGACTCGCACACAACCTAACAAGTAGGTCGACACCTTAGGAAGACCCCTAAAGGTGCAGCGGAGCGGTCGGAGAAGATGGAGAACGATAAAAGCCACAACTCAAAACCGATACACCGAGAGCGGTACTCTCAACCCTTAGAGAGAAGAGGCAAGAGCACACCCAAAAATACTTATGAGAACTGGTCTCAAAAGTACCTAATCAGGTTCCTTACGTGAATACGAATCCAACCCAACAAACGGAACTTGATTCGGAGTCCGGATGAGAGAGAAACGGCCAAAACAGCGACGAAGAAAATCCTGAAAACCTTGCTAGAAGGGCGACGGACGCTGCAGAGGGCGACAGACGCTGCTCTATCAGGAGCGTCCGACGCTAAAAAAACAGCCTGAAAACAGCCCCAGTGACGGACGATCGCGACGGACGCTGTCGTCAGCACTACGTAGCGTCCGGCGCCTCCGACGGACCGTCCGACACCAAACTCTGGAGCGTCCTACGCCCCCGAAATCTGCACAGCGATCCCGAAAAATGTTTTCTCTCCACCAAATCTTCCCAAAACTCAACCAAATGAACTCCAACTGCAACCAAACTTTGTAGGCATGATCCTTGTACAGTTGGGGAGCTAATCCTAAGAAATCATCGCTCAATTTGGTGTGAATTAAAGGGAAACGAGGATTTGGGGGAAAAGGGGCAACAACGAAGAACACCGCAAAGAAATCGCCCGATCTACGCACTCATGAGGTTTGAGGGGAATTCTTTTGGTGCAAAGATGCTCCTCACGAATACGAACAACTTGGTTCAAACGGATTTGCAAGAGCTACTCCCTACAAAGAGAAATCATCTCAGGAAAAAGAGGGAGCAAAAACAAAACGCGAAGAACACAAGCAAAACGGGGACACGATCAAGAAGTCAAAGCCACCATGGCTTACAGAGGTTATGGCCTCCGATTCCTCACAACAAACTCAAGTTCTTACAGAGGTTGGTGAAATCAACCTAGGGATCTCATGAACTAGAGAGAGGGTAGAGAGAGAGAGTTGGGGCAAAATGATTAGGGTTTAAGAGATAGGATGAGGGATACCCCTTCACCCCCTACTTAACGAGCTTTGGCTATTTCCCAAATACCCCCTAGATACATTGAGTGAACTACCTAGCTTAAGCATTGCAGTCCAAGCTCCTGGAAATATCTCCCGCATTTTGAATGGACGGCCCCGCTTCCTACCGGGAGTTGCCGTCGCCTCGACGCAACCACCAGGATTCCGCCACGTGCCTTCCCCGCTTCTTTGGAAGCTCCGCCTAGGTTTTGAGGCCCAAACCCAAGAAACCCGCCACCGGTAGCTTTGGGCTCAACTACCGAACCCCGAGTTTTGTGGCCCAAACTCGGAAACCGACGCGGATGGTTTTGAGGCCCAAACCACCAAACCACTCGATGCGAGCCACCTTGTCTTCGCCCGGTCGGACTCCGAGTCCCTTGAGCCACCGCTCGACTCGCGCGTCCACCGTCTTGACTCGGCCGACTCGGTCTACCTCCATGTCTTCTCGCACTCGCCGGTGCCAAGTACTAGCCACCACAGCTAGTCCGCCGGCGCCCATGGTCCCTTAGTCCGAGCCCCGCTTTCGCCCTTCACCGCTCTCAGTCCATCGGCAGGGCAAGCCTCTACTCGACCTTCTCCACGCCATTGACCACTGTCACTAGGCATAGCACCTGCACACCACAAGCCGATAGACAGGCACACATTTGCTTTCGCAAAGGGTAAGAATCAAGCCACTCAAACTGAACCGCTCAAGTGTTGGGCAATCACTCATCACAAAACTGAACTACATGGGTACTTATCCACCATGTGTTCGCAAATAGTTTGATAAAACCTCTGAGTTAGCACAGCTACAACATAGGGACCTTGTAGATTGTAGCACAATTAATATATATATCACCGCAACCTGGAGAGAGGCCTTGGACACAGCTGCCGCTAGCTGCCGCCCTCCATCGTCCATCACCGTTGGTCTCCCTCCCTTCCCCTCTAGCATTTCAATGGGGTTGAAGGATGTGAGGATTCATTGATTTTAATAATTTCTCTAGTAGATCGAGTCATTTGAGTTAGTATTTCTCCATGCTAACGTTCTTGGTATTGGAGTTTTATCTCCTCCTTCTCTCCCTCTCCGACAATGGTGGAGAAAGGTGGAATCGTCTTCTCTATGACGGCTCCATTGAAGACGAGGACAACAACTTCGGCGTCACCGTCTTCATCGACATGACGACATGGAGATTTTTGTTTCCGGACGGCTGCATCAAGGCGGAGATGATGCCGCCGCCATGGAATAATTTGCTCCTGTCTTTTCTCCGGTTTGTTCTGGTTAGATCTAGCCACGATGAAAGACTAGGGAGAATAATTTTCAGATTAGTCTTCTTTATTCTTTGGTGGTAGAAAAAGAAGAAGGATGACACCAGAAAGAAGAAAAAGATCCTTAGTTCTACCTACAGGAATGCGGGCCGTTGTTCATTGGGTAGTTGTTCTCAGGCCATTTGCCGAGTGTTTGCTTGTGTGGTCATCCACACTGCAAAACGATTAACATGTTATGTTTTGAGTTGTGCTATTCACCACATGGGTACTATTTTGTAAAACAAAGTGCTTGTAACGTATTGATGTACCCCGAGCTTGGTAATAGGTGAAGTATGCACGTGGTGCCAACCTTTATAAAGATAAAAAAATGCATGGATAGGTGTAAATAACGAGTAGAGTATGAGTTTTGCAAAAAACGACTGCGAATACCCGCAGTCCCCGACCCTGATGTAAGAAACTTGTAAAGTTCTTGTATCAGGATTTATTGAAAAATGCTAAATTATGAGTTTGATAGAAACGACTGCGAATACCCGTAGTCCCCGAGCCTAATGCGAGAAGGTGAAAAGTTCTTGCGTTAGGATCACGTTGCTTCATTCGCAGTCCCCGAGTTGCAGTCCACGGGTTCTTCGGTTTTCCGTGCCATTGTTCTCGTGCTACTGTAGCAGTCCCTGAGCCTTGCTCGGTGCATTCCGAGACAGAGTCCCCGAGCCTGGTTGGGTCTTGCGAGCAGGTGGCTGAGTCGTTATCTACCATCGGCGAAGTTCCCGAGTGGCGATGTAGCAAATTTCCTGCAAGACTTGTTAACTGGTGTACTGTAGTTGTGTTACTGTTCCTGCCAAAAAAGAAGTTGTAACGGAGTCGTGTGTCTAGTCCCCGGGACTGTAGCGTTAGTCGTGAAAAATTATTAGTCAAACAACTTGGGAAATTATCCTAGAAGGAAATACAGTATAAGGTAAAGTGAGTTACTGGGCCGAATTAACCGTGGTCCGTGAGGTTAACGGCCCAGAACATGGCGTGGGGAATTGGTGTCGTGGCGGTTCCGTATTTGGCCGTTGTGGTTTCCCAAAAACCTCGGGAGGCGAAGCGCCACGCCGCTTGTATAAAGGGGGGGATCAGCGGCGAAACGAGAACGGTCGCGTCTTTTGGTCTTCATCCGAGCGTGTGTAGGATTCGAGGAGGTGTGACTTCATTGTTGGTAGGGCCTTCGAGCAACGCTTTCTTGATGTCGACCACCGAGAGGCTCTGTTCTTTCGTGGCCTGGAGCTGCTGATGTTGTGGGGGCAAGACCCTGTTGGGCAATCGCTTGTTGGTAGGGCGGGGGTGGCTGGAGACCGTGTCGTAATGTACTTTAGGGCAATGATGCTGTATTATGCAAATTCGGCAAACTTGGAGATGCTTGCCCTCATCGAATGTCTTGGTGGCGGAGCTCTTCCCGATGGTCGTTTTTGCGACCAAGGCTTGCGTAGTCTTTGGCAACGTTCTCGTGAAGATCTTCATGTCATCCGGAAGCGGTGGTGGATTCATGCCCTGGAGGATGTTCTGGACTTGGTGGTCATCGTCGAGCCTCATCTTTGCGTCTGGGAGGGGTGTCGTTGCTTTGGCCCGGCGGGTAGCAATATGTCTAGAATCATCATGTACAGTAGTATGCAATGTTAGATTCGGCATGAGTTCGATCTCTGGACTAGGCCTATTAGTGAAGTGGTCGCTTATCGCATTAGTATGATGAGGTTGTGACCGTTGGACGCTTTATCTGGAGTGTTGCCTTTTGGTGCACCAGGGCATTGTGTCGACGTTTATTTTGCTGTGTGACAGCTATGTTTCGCCTCCCATGTACAAGTGGTTGGATGTATAAGTGAAAACTGCAAAGCTGTTATATATCACGCGGTGAGCTTTTATTTCACATGTATATCTAGTCTTGCCTGCTAAGTCGTGAGCCGTAGCGACGAAATGTTCGGCCTTGGTTCTCAAATGGTCTATATCGTAGGGTTAGCGCCACTGCACACATAGGATACATAAGGACTCCTAAGGAGGCGTGCAGTGACAACCCGTGGCGCAGGGGGCGAACAACTCATGCTCACTTAGGCAGATGCCATGGACAGGGCCTTTTTCCGAGAGGCTCAATCGTAGTGTAACTTTGGGCCTGTGGAGATAGTTCCTACAGACGCTGGGCGAAAAACCATGCTGCCTGTAGAGTCGTCGACCGTATCGTGGTCGTGTACAGATTCTGGGCACACGATCTCATGGATACCGACCCGAGCAGTATCGCCCGACTTCTGGGGAAATACTGCTGGGGAGGCCTATCGATGTAATCATAGCGCTTAGGGTAGCTACTTCTACTCGCTATGGTTAACCGGCAGGCCAGCTTCGGAAGCTTTCTGATCGCGGCCAGGCTGTTTGGAGAACGCCTTATTGCGTTTTTGGCGAGGTCGTCGAACGCTATGGGAGTGTTTTGGAGAGGTCCTCGAGCGTTGTAGGCTTTATCGCGCGTGTCGTCGTACGCCGTGAGCGTTTTGCACAAGTTGCTTCGGTTATATGGGACATGTAGGAGATAAATCACCTTTTATTTATTGATGAAGAGGCACCTAGTATACATTGACTGGGCTATTTCTATACTTGGGAATCCTTACACACCGTTTGATGGTTGTAGCATCTGTGCCTAGTCGCGGGCAAGGTCCGCGATGGTCGTTATTAGTTCTGCTTCTTTCTACTTTTTGGCGCGGGGTTTGTCACTGTCACAGGTGGTGTATATGTCTGGGGTGCAGTGTTTCTCGATGGCGTTGATCGTTTATTGCTCGCACTCGTATGCTATCTTTAGGTTGGTGCGGAGGCTGAGGATGCCTTGCGGTGTCGGGATCTTCAACACCATGTACGTGTAATGTGGGACTGCCATTAGCTTGGCAAGTACCGGACGACCCAGTATCGCATGATAGGCTGTCTCAAAGTCTGCACGGGTAGGGTTATCTGCCCTATCGGTGTTGATGCCCTGTCGGGGATGATTCCCCAGAAGGAGAAGTTTGCTGGGAGGAGATCTTTCTTTGAGTAATTGAACTGGTGGAATGCGTCGGCGAATGCCACCGTCGACTATGACTTTCCTGAAGCAGCATGTCACGATGGTTGGATTGACGATCAGCGAGAAGCGACCTGGATACCTGTAATCCGTCCACTCATCTTCTCCGGAGAAACTGATTGGTTGATCTGACCAGTCGAGCGGGTGAGCTTCGGCTGTATTTCCTCCTGTGGCGGCGAGGGAATACACGTCCTGGCGAGTTTGGCGGCATCTTCTTTCCCCTTCGACGAGGACGCTGCCCCCCGAATATGGAGTACGTCGTCGAGGCTGGTCGGAACTCTAGCGCTGGCGGTCCTTGGTCCTTGCCTCTGTCTTCGCCATCCTTCTTTTTTCATTTGTCTACTTTGTCCTTCATTGTCGTCTCGATGAGCTCGCAATTTCACATGGAGTGTTTTGAGTTCTTATGTATGGGACATGGTCCATCGAGGATCTTCTCGTAGCTTTCGTAGTAATTCTTCTTTGGACGGGCGTCCGTACTTGCGACGTAGCGGTTGTTCTGCCTATAGTCGTACTTCTGAGGTCGGCGTTCTTGGTTACCTGACCGGTAGTCGCGGTGGTCGCTGGGCCCCTTCTCATTCCGGTATCTGATCAGCGATTGTTATCCCCTGCGCGTTCCGGAGAACGGGAGTAACGCCGTCTGTTTTCTCTACTTCGGGTAGCGTCATTTTGATTGGCATAGGGGTTCGCAATCGTCATCATCTGCTCTATGGTTTTGACGTTCTTCCGGGCCAACTTGTTTCGGAGGTCGTCCACCCGTAGACCGTTGGAGAAGATGACGATGGCTTCTGGGTCCGAGATCTCTGTTACGCTTGTCGGAGAAACGTCTGATATATTCTCGGAGGCTCTCGTTACTTCTCTGGCGGACGGTCTCTAGGTCATAATGTGTACCTGGCTAGATACACGTAGCTTTGTATGTTTCGATGAAGATTTCCTTGAGGTCGTCCCAGTTGTCGATGGTGCCGTCCGGGATCTTCTGGAGCCAACTGATAGTGGAGGTCGATAACATTACCGGTAGGTAATTAGCCATCACGTCTTGGTTTCCGCCAGCGGCATGCACGGTGATCTCGTACGTGGAGGCCCATTGTTCCGGATCTGCCATGCCATCGTATTTCTCCACCGATGTCACTCTGAAGTTCTAGGGCCAGCGGATGACCCGCAGGCGAGCGGAAAAGAGGCGTAGTCCTCCCGTGGCTCGGGGTGCTCGTGCTCGGTGGCGCCTGGGTCTGTGGTACTCGTCATCATCGTACCTTGGTGATCTTCGCCGGTGTTGAATTGGAGGACTCTAGCGTGTTGGCGTTGGTGATCGACCACGCCGGATCCTGTCGTCTCCTCCGTCGTTGTGCCGAGGAGGTCTCTACCTGTGGTCTCTTGGGGGGCTCTGGTGCACGGGTTCTGGTGTACGATCATGCCGGGCCCTGTTAGGGTCTTCCTCGTCGCGCCTTGGGGATCTTCTCTGGTTCTCTCTCGGCGGGCTTCGCGAGTGGTTCCTGCTGTGGGATTGACCGGAAGATTCGAGCACTCGCTCCTTCCTTTTTAACTGTACTAAGGCCGCTTTGATGTGGGCATCTATCTTCTCGACTACGGGTCTACCTTGGAGCTTGGACAGCTTGCAAGCGGCCACCGCTAGGTTGGCGCTGGGGGTTGAATACACCGGGACGTCGCCCATCATCTCAAACTCATACTGAAGATTGGACCGTGGGGGATGACCGCGATTCCTCTGGTCCTGCTCGCGCTATTCTCGTGCAATGCGTTCCTGCTCTAGGCGCTCCTAGTTGCTCCTTTCTTCCTCGCGGCGTTCGTCATCGCGCCTCTGTGCTCGGCCAACATTGCGCTGTTCTCTCGCGGTGCGTTTGGCGTTTGTTTCGTTGTCGGGGACGACACTATCGGCGGAGACTTGAAAAATCATCCCTCCAAAGCTCGGAGGGAACTCTGGGAAGCTGTCGATGGATCTGGATGGGCTGGCGACTTCGGTCCCTGCGCTGGTGATGGAATCTTGGGAGATAGTGCCATCGAGGGACACTACCTGCTCGGAGTCGCCGGGGATCGCGGAGATGACGATGGTGTTCACGATGGGGGGCACCGGGATCTGGTCGAAGACTAATCGGAGCATCTGGCGTTGGGAAACCGCCGCCTGGTAGTTGAGGCCGTGAGGCATTGCTGGAGGGAGGCGGGTGCCTCTGGTTGCCACAGTCGTCGCTTTCGTCGTGGATCGGTGGTTGCGTGGTCGGCGGCCGTGATGGCCGGGGAGTTGGCATCGCTCCTCTTGAACGAGGTCGATGCACTCGGTGATGTTGGTATTGGAGCGATCGATGGCGTTGATCAAGCCGTCGATCCTGATCTTCTTTCGCGGGTGGAATGTTGGCGTGACGGGACGACGCGCGAGCGGCGGCGCGTCTGCCCCGTGTGGGATAGATCCGACGGTCCAGGACATGGATCCGATCTGAAGTACGGTGCCCGCCGTCGGGAGGACCATCGAATCCGAAAACGTAACCCCTTGACGAGCCATGATGTCGATGCACACACCCCCTACCTGGCGCGCCAACTATCGACGAAATACGCATCGCAGTCTACCTAGGGGGTACCCCACGGTAGTAGAGTGTAGTGGAGGTGTGGCGACGGCGATCAAGCGTAACACAGAGAGCGTAGAAACAACGATTTAGACAGGTTCGGGCCGGCAAATCGCCGTAATACCCTATGTCCTGTGTTTTGGTTGTTGGATTGATATGAGTATTAGATTACAAGACCCGTAGATGCGATCTAGGGGATTGTATGAGGGATCTCAGAAATTGTTTTGGAGGGGGTCCCTGCTCGCCTTATATAACTGGGGAGCAGGGTTACAGTTTTCATATCCTAACAGATTACGATCGGTCCCTTTAGGTAAGGGATCCGAGTCTATCTATCAGGATCCTTCTTGGCAAGCAAGACTTCTTCGGAGTCCTTGGCGAGCACGACGGGCTGGTTGCGTGCTGCAAGGCCTTGTGGGCTGGACCGTCGTCTGGTTGGCAGGCCCATAAGGTCCCTGGGATATGCCGAGCTAATATCCCAACATAGGTTTTATATAATATAATTCTTCTTTTGTTAAAAAAAAAAGAGACCTCGTAGTAGATTTTGCTAGGGAGTTGAAAACTCTGATGTATATACACGCTATGTTTGATGTGGTATACTTGATCCATACTATGGTAGAAAGAAGAAAATATTTGTGTTTGTGGATACATGCATGGAAATATAATTGCCTTTGTTATACATTTGTTATTTATAATTCGCTGTGATATCTATTTGAATTTGAATGGATCTGGTTTAATAGTAATATGGAAGGAAGCATTTGATTTTTTTTAAAATTTGGATAGACGGTTATGTTACCCGTCTCTAGAAATCAATTAACAATGGTGGCTTTGTTACGTACACTACAAGATTCTACAGCTTTGCCGAGTGCTTGGAGCACTCGGACAAACAAGCCTTTCCATTCGGTAAATGTTTTGCGGAGTGCCGCACTCGACACACACCACTCGGCAAAAAACCTCTTGGTAAATAATTCTTTGCCAAGTGTCGGATATCGTACACTCGGCACACCATTTGCGGAGTGCCTGGCTAGCACTCGGCACACCTTGATGACTTATTTGCCGAGTGCTGATGTGACGGACACTCGGTAAAGAAAGTTTTTTTATTTATTTTTTGGAAAAATATTTACTGAGTGCCTCAGTCCTGGCACTCAGCAAAGAACTTTCTTATATTTTTAAGAAATATATTTGCCGAGAGCTTGGTACCGGGCACTCAGCATAGAATTTTTTTATTTTTTTGAAACATTCTTTGATCGAATTTTTTTAAACAATTCGCATCCAAGTTGGGATCAAATTTTTGAGACATGTCCTGGATTTAGCCATCATTTACACTAACAAACAAGAATAACATTTTTGGAACGAATGAAATCCATTATTCCATGCACCTGCAGTTCAAATGTAGATTATGTGGGAGAATTCTAGAAAACAAAATAAACTAAAGAAGTATACCAAAATTCAATGAAAAGGTTCCAAATTTTAACATGTTTTTTTACCATAGTTTACTAAACCTTTAGAAAAATTGGGAGTCAAAAAATGAAAAGAAAAAATTTGTTTGCCGAGTGCCTAGTGTTGGCACTCAGCAAAGGACATGGTTTGCCGAGTGCCAAACGCTTTGTACTCGGCACATCGGACGGCGCTGGATGCCGTTGGTCCCGTGCCATTATTTGCCGAGCGTGCGTTTTTGCCCAGCGTCCGACACTCGGCGAACCACTAATTTGCCGAGTGCTGTTGTTTGCCGAGTGCCACACACTAGGCACATAATTATTTGCCGAGTGCGGCACTGGGCAAATTACCTAGTTTGCCGAGTGCCTGATATTTAGTTTTCCTGTAGTGGTAAATTGCCCATATAAAACATTTAATTACACTGCCGTCTGGCGGTGGACTTAAATATGTTACCTATGCAAATTCATTTACATAAGAGGTTGACTTATGGCTACATCGAGTATAGATGATCTACAACGGGTGGTTCTCAGGTTTACGCTAGTAAAATGACGCCAATTTTACTGGCCCACACTGACGGTTAGTGAAAGCGTTTCTATACTCGTAGTGCCGTTTTTATATTAGAGCCATAAACAAATGGATTTTCCAAATAACTTTGGTCTTCGAATCATGCAGTACATTTGCTTCGAACAAAATATAACATGCAGTACCCAGAGATCAGTTAGTCGTCCCAGCAGGCAGCAGCCTTGAAGTCTCCATGACAATTGACAACCACTTGATGGCCGGCCCAGGCTAGTGACGACGAGGGCCAGAAGGGAACAGTTTGTCTGAATCAAGCTAGGTCATCCATGCTCATGCTCATGCTCATGCATGAACCCAGGCTCCAGCTGCGCAGGTGACCTTGTTGAATAGGACCTGGTCCAGTGCCCAGTCGTACGGCTAGTAGAGTAGTACTGCTATAGCTATATAGTCCAGTACTCCTGTTTCACAGTAGCAAAGAGACGACACATGCATGCGCGCATGGTGTGGCCCGCGGTCGACTGGCTGATCTGATTATGATATCTCTACTGGCCCGGCGGCCTGGCCAGACGCATGCAATTCAAGCATGCTCATCCGTCCGTGTGCTTATCGGCGGGCCTCAACCCCCTAATAGTGAACATGTCTTTGAAAAGATATGCTAAATTGTCTTTAGTCCCGGCAATCTTTGCGGCCGGGACTAAAGAAACATTTAGTTCCGGTTAGTAAAACTAACCGGGACTAAAGGGTGTTGCTCAACGGCTAGTACGTCAGGCGTGCAACAGCCTTTTACAGGCAGGGACCTTTAGTTTCGGCTGGAGCTACCAACCGGGACTAAAGGCTAATCTTTAGTCCCGGTTGGTAGATTCAGCCGGGACTAAAGCTTCAATCCCGGCCTGAGCTACCAGCTGGGACTAGAGATGAGCCTTTAGTCCCGGTTGGTAACTTCAACTGGAACGAAAGAGCTCCTGTATAAATAGTCTTCTTCCTCCCTTGTCCGAGTGAGAGAGGACACATCAGTGTTCTTGAGAAAACAGAGAGTGTTCTTGAGCAAGAGAGGAGGAAGAAAGGTGTTCTTGGTGATTTTGCTTCTTCTCGCCTATACACAAGAGTTTCTTCACTCGTACTTCACTCCTAAGCAAGGTTACCAATCTCATCCTCTCTTGTTTCATCACCATTTCATTTCATGCTTACGAATTGTTATTTTTGTTGTGTATTTTGAATTCTGCATGTCATTTTATCTTAAATTGGCCTACAAATGACTTCATAGTTTTAATTGTCGTTGTAATTTCAATGAGACGCTAGTGACTTAGAGAAATGTATAATGAGTTTATTTTAGAGTTATAGTAGTATTTGATAGCTCATTTTAATTGAGTTTGTTTAGAAAATAAGATTTTTAATTTAGTTTAAATAAATTAATCTAGTTACTAAGTAGATGACAACTACTTATGGTTTTAATTGTCCTTTGTAATTTCAATATGAGACGATAGTGATTTAGAGAAATATATAGAGAATTTATTTTAGAGTTATAGTACTTGATAGCTCATTTTAATTGAGTTTGTTTGGAAAATAATCTAGCTAGTGAGTAGATGGCGACGACTTATGGTTCCTCGGTCTCTCATGGGGTTGCAAATGGATGACTGAGGCCGGAGCTCCCTCTGATTTCGTGCGGCAAGTGTGAACAGAAGATTGTGATGGA
Source organism: Microstegium vimineum (assembly GCA_022036555.1). Taxonomy (NCBI): domain Eukaryota; kingdom Viridiplantae; phylum Streptophyta; class Magnoliopsida; order Poales; family Poaceae; genus Microstegium; species Microstegium vimineum. The sequence goes on from CM039135.1 coordinate 33,375,501, forward strand.
GTACCGAGTGTCCAAAGCTGGTCCCAATAAGGATCGTATCTTCTACAAGTGTCTGGATCGCAATGTGAGCTATTTTATCGTGTTTGACGTTTTTTCAGTTTGTCTCATTTTGCTAAGTGATTTTGATTATAGTTCTTAATTTTTTATTCTATTTTCAGTGGGACGGTACTGGATGCAAAGGATGGTACTGGAAGGAAGAATATGTGACACGCGTGCAAAAATCTCTTCCAGAAGAAGCGGCTGATGAAGCAGTGAGCCAACAGACGAGGCCCATGAATGTTGAACAAACGAATGATGTGTCGTTTGGTTTAGTTGGAATCGGCCACGAAATTGTTATCATGTTAAAGTGCATTTTATGTCTAGTTTGTTTAGAGGTACTTGGGATTTTCTATATTGTGGTTATGCTTACATAAGTTAATATTGATGTGATGTAACTGACCTGGCTATCTTGTATCTTGATAAGTTAATAAATTGAAGCACATGGATGTCATGTTTAATATTTTGATATAGTATGTCACGTGTAATTGTGCAGATCGATGAGCCGACACTGGATGTACAACGCTGATCGCCACTCCAAAGAATTTATTGATGGTGTGCATTATTTCTTAACTGTGGTAGAGGCAAACAAGCGAGATGGTTTTATACGTTGTCCATGTGCATTATGTAAGAATTTGAAGGAATATGCTAGCGCGAGGAATATCCATGCACACTTGTTTAAGTCTAGTTTCATGTCAAACTATATTTGTTGGACCAAGCATGGAGAAATCGGGGTTATAATGGAAGAAGGCAAAGACGAAGAACAAGGGCACGATGAAGATATTTTTGTTGAATATGCTGCACTAAATGATATTGCAATGGGAGAAGCTGAAGAAGAGCAAGAGGGAGAAGATGTGCCCGTTCTTGATGATCTTGGTCAGGTCATTCGTGATGCTCAGAGAGACTGCGAAAGTGAAAAGGAAAAGATCAAGTCCGCTCGCATGCTAGAGGATCATAAGAGATTATTGTACCCGACAGCCACAGAGGAGAAAAAAAGTTGGGTACCGTACTGGAATTGTTGCAATGGAAGGCAAAGAATGGTATATCTGACAAGGGATTTGGACAATTATTGACTATTATTCAGAAAAAGATGCTTCCAAAGGGAAACGAATTGCCAACAACTACGTATGAAGCAAAACAGGTCGTTTGTCCTCTGGTATTAGAAATCCAGAAGATACATGCATGTCTCAATGACTGTATCTTCTACCGCGGGGAGGGCTATAAGGATTTGGATGAATGTTCGGTATGCGACGCATCGCGGTACAAGATCAGGCGAGATGACCCTGGTGATGTTGATGGCGAACGTCCGAGGAAGAGAATACCTGCCAAGGTTACGTGCTATGCTCCAATAATACCACGCCTGAAGCATCTCTTTAGAAACAAAGACCATGCCAAGTTGTTGCGATGGCATAGTGAAGACCGTAAGGTAGACAATATGTTGAGACACCCTGCCGATAGGTCCCAATGGCGAACAATGAATAGAGAATTCCCAGAGTTTGCGGATGACGCAAGAAACTTAAGGTTCGCTTTAAGTACAGATGGCTTGAACCCTTTTGGGGAGCAGAGTAGTAGTCATAGCACATGGCCCGTTACTCTATGTATCTACAATCTTCCTCCATGGTTGTGCATGAAGCGAAAATTCATAATGATGCCAGTGCTCATCCAAGGACCCAAGCAGCCTGGCAACAACATCGATGTGTACCTGAGGCCCTTAATTGACGAACTTATGCTTTTGTGGAATAAACTGAGTGTATTGTGTGGGATGAGTTCAAACAGGAATACTTTGACCTGCGAGCAATGTTGTTCGTAAAATCAATGATTGGCCGGCTCTTAGTAATATTTCAGGACAAACAAATAAGGGATATAATGCCTGCAGACACTGTTTTGAGGACATTGAAAGTTTATATTTGAAAAAATGTCGAAAGGTCGTGTACCTCGGGCATCGTTGGTTCCTTCCTGTGAATCACCCCCTTAGAAAGAAAGGGAAGCATTTTAAAGGTAAGCTCGGACCAAGCCTCTCAACCGAACTGGTGAGGATGTATTTGATATGGTGAAGGATGTGAAAGTAGTCTTCGGAAAGGGACCAGGGAGCGAACCTGTTCCGAAGGATGCTAACGAACGCGCACCTATGTGGAAGAAGAAGTCCATATTTTGGGAGCTACCTTATTGGCAAGTGCTAGATGTTTGCAACGCGATTGACGTAATGCACCTAACGAAGAATCTGTGTGTAAACCTACTAGGATTCATGGGTGTGTATGGGAACAGTAAGGACACAATTGAAGCCTGACAAGACCTGCGATGTTTAAATGAACGAGAAAAACTGCATCCAGAGAAGACAGATGATGGACGCCAATACTTAAGACCAGCAAGCTACACACTTAGCAAGGAAGAGAAAGAAAGCATGTTCGAATGTCTAGATAGCATGCAAAATTGTACTTGTTCGTGAGCACATGCAAATTTTTTGTGGTTGGCTACGGAAAAAATGTTAAGGTGATGAGAGTCTTGATGAGAAATTGTACTTGTTGGCCAGGGAACCATCATGGCATATCGTCACAAACAAAGGTTATGAGATAAATGGGAATATATTTTATATAGTAACTCAAGATAAAAAGAGCACCAACAAAAATAGTGGTGTCTGCATTGATGCCACGGACCCGAGTGGGAATAAGCAAACATATTATGGCCGCATAATAGAGATATGGGAACTAGACTACAGACCCACTTTTAAGGTCACTTTGTTTCGGTGCCAATGGGTGAAGGTGACTGGAGGCGGGGTAATAGTTGATAATGACTATGGAATGACAACTGTGGATCTCAACAATCTTGGGTACAGAGACAAATCATTTGTCTTAGCCAAGGATGTGAATCAGGTGTTCTACGAAAAGGATATGTGTACGAAACCAAAGAGAGGGAGAAACGACAACACAAAAAGTGAGCCAAAACGCCACATTGTTTTTTCAGGGAAAAGAAACATCGTGGGAATCGAGGACAGGTCAAACTTGTCAGAGGATTATGAAAAGGACGACCAACTCCAACCGTTTGTAGTAAACAAAGACCCAAGCATCATGCTAAACAATGAAGACACTCCATGGTTACGCAGTCATCATGACCAAGGGACATACATTGGGGACAAGCTTGTTGTTGTTACCATGACTTACTATATTGTATGATTGCTCAATATATGGCTCAAGATGTGTAATTTTAGCATTATGCTATTGTATGATTGCTCAATATATGGCTCGATCATGTGTTTTACATTCCCACGTGCGTTTTTGGAAATAATTTGGTGAAAAACTAAAATTTTAACGCTACGATACTGCAAAAACTAATATCCAGTCCAAAACATATAGTTTAAAGGATTTACATTGAAAAAACATTTTTGCATTAAGCAATTAGTGATTAATGGTTATATTACGATGACCAAAATAAAAGGAAAACAAAATAATTGCAAAGTTTAAGGCTTTTCCTTAAAAGAATAAAGCAAAAACCAAATAATGGTGCTTTTAAAACAATATTATGCCTAATAATTGATTTATTGTTTAATTAACAAGTGTAAAAAGCAAATTACAATGAAATATATCAAAAAACCAAAATTTCCTTTGAAAGCCGGTGGGAAGTGAACAGAAATGGACCTTTAGTCCCGGCTGGTAACACCAACCGGGACTAAAGGTCTTTCCTTTTCAGTTGCCGCCAAAAAGGCAGAGACCTTTAGTCCCGGTTGTTGTTACCAGCCGGGACCTTTAGTTCCGGCTGGTAACACCAACCGGGACTAAAGGGTCTTTAGTCCGGGTTAGGGTTTAGTGCCGGGACTAAAGGTCTGGGCCTATAAAGCCCAGTTCCTGCGCCCGTTGCGCCGCTAAGTCCTCACACACACGATCGACTCGGCCCTCCCAGCAAGCTCCTCTCACCGCCGCCATCTCTCTGTCTGCCGACGGCGCCCCGGCAACCTCCTTCGGCCAAGCTCCGGCGTCGCCTCCGCTGCCGGACCCCCACCCTCCGGCGTCGTCTCCGCTGCCGGACCGGCCCCCACCCTCTGGCGCGCGGCCAGATTCGCGCCGGACGCCGGCCACCGCGCGCCTCGCCGCCGTCGCGGTCGGGCCCCTACTCCGTCGACTGCCGGCTACCGTACCCGGCCCCTACTCCGTCGACTGCCGGCCACCGTAGCTGCGCCAACCCCCTTCTCCGATCCGGCCGCGCGCGCCGGCCACCGTACCCGCGCCGGCCCTCGTCTCCGGTCTCCGGCCACCACGCGCGTGTGCCCGGCGGCCACTATTTGCCGGCGACGCCACACACGCCGTGCGCCATTGCGCTTCTCCGCGCGGCGTCTCCGATTCGGCCGCCCCTCCGCGCGCAGCCGCGCCGGCCCCGGCCCTCCTCCTCTCGCCGCCGGCTCTGGTAGAGATCGATGCAGTGTGTGTATTATATATAAAAATATAAAAATAGATATGCAAATGTGTGTGTTCATGTTTTTGTTAATGCCTAGCTGTATATTAGATGCATGAATATATATATATATAGATAGATAGATAGACTCATAAATATATTAGATGCATAAATATATATATATATATAGATAGATATATGCAAATGTGCAAATGTGTGTGTATCCTTAATGTAAATATATAAATAGACTCATAAATATAAATATATATATATATATATGTTAATTGATGCATGTATATATCCTTAAATATCCTACATGAACTGTTTTTCATCAACAATATGTTCTACTATTTGTGCGAGATAGATATGTGTGTGTGATCCTTAATGTAGATAGATATGCAAATGTGCAAATGTTTGTATGACTAGAATTTATAGTAGATATCCTTCATTTTTAAGGATATCTATTATGGGCCCGTTTCGCTCCTTAGAATTCCCGGAATTGAATTCATAGTATAAACTATAGTTGTGGAAGAAATCCCGGGTAGCCAAACGGGGCTTGGTAAATTCCTTCATTTTTAAGAAATGTAAATGCCTTCATGTAAAATGTCTTCATTTCATATATATTAATTAGCTAGATATCATCCTTCATTATTAGAATTTAAATTTCTTCATGTATATATACTTTAGATATGGCCGACCCCAATGAGGACGCGATGGAGGATGCCATGATGGATCTTATCAACTCCGCCACCGCGGACGATGATAATGCTGAGGCGGATGATAGGAGTCAATACTTGAATCTAGAAAATGAACCAGAAAATGTCTTGTAAGATGACATCACTAGCGAGGTATATATATATACTTGATTGATTAATTAATCCACCTTCTATGTAGCTAATATATACATATTGGTAATTAATTAATGTATATGTGTGCATTGTGTGTGTAGCCCTCTGGATCGACGACGAGCCGAAAGGTACGAGGCCCGGCAAAGCCGGTGGAGGGCCGTTACGTAATAACAGAGTTCAATGAAACTACGGGAGAACCACTTGGAGAACATGCGAAGAAATTTGTTAACCACTGTGGTTACCTAGTAAGGGACAGACTGCCCATCAATGCCAGGGAATTGAAAGAGAAGACAAATGCTCCTCATATTAGTTTTGTCTCTAATTTAGACAAGACCCTTATCTGGGATGATCTTCTCCAACATTTCATGCTTGAAACAGATGATGCTGATATGAAGGAGTTAGTTAAGAAGTGGGCTATGAAGAAGATGGCCATCATGTTCCAGTCTTCGAAGAAAAAGCTATACAATGATTATGTTAAGAAGAATGTGACACCAAATTTCAACACTAGGGGTCCGCTATCAAAGTTGAGGCCTTATGGGATGAATTTGTGCAATACAAGACATCAGAAGAGGGTACAAAGGGGACACGAAGGAACAGACAGAACGCCCAACAAAAGGAATACCACCATCACTTGGGGTCAGGTGGCTACAAGACTGCCAAGGTAAAGTGGGAAAAGGTAGAATCAATGGTACTTGAAAAGCAGATCATACCAGCTTCACTTGATTGGCCCGAACGCTGTAAGAATTGGTTCTTTGCGCATGGTGGATCACTTAACCTAGAAACCGGGGGCTTAGTGTATGGTGAAAGGATTCGAGAGGTAGCAGAAAGACTTTGTTAGGCTATAATGGTTGCTGCTAGTGGTGCGTTCAAGCCCAACAGAGAAAAGGATGAACTAACATATGCCCTCCAAACAGCTGAACACGGTGGAAGAACAAGAGGCAAAGGGGCCATCTCTTGGCAGCATGGCTTTCTTGAGGACAGAGGCACATACAGAAGCCTTCATAGAAAGAAGGACGAGGAGAACGAGCGGTTGCGAAGGTTGGAGATGGCGGTGCTTGAATCTCAGGACCGAGAAAAAACTAATGAGTCGAGGATGCAGGAAGAAATTAAACGACAAGTGCAAATAGCATTGACTAATATTTCTGAAGGACGGTCAGCATCATAGCCGGGAGGTAGCCCTACTAACCAGATTCTAAGTAGTTGTGCTTCCACAGAGCTACCAGATGATGTAGGCTTGCGCTTCCCTGTGGATGACATTACTGTACCTCTTACCGCATGTGAGCTGCACGTTCCAAAGGATAATGGCATCGTCATGGTTGCTGCCGGTGTTGTCTCCCCTATTGACCCTACTAGAACACCAAGAATGCATTGCCAAATAATACCACCTGGATATGCTAGCGTCTTCATGGATAGAGTTCTTAAAGGATGCAATAGAGTGGCTCTTGACATTCCAGGAGGTGATGGGGAGAAGACTCTTGGAGAAGCGAAGCATGCATTTATTCTATGGCGCAAGAGATACATTGTTATTCCGGGGGCATCGCCTCCTAAACTACCTCACTTAGGTATGTATGATAGTGTTGTGAGCAATTTTATATACTGACTAAACAAGTATAAAGTACTCATGTTCTCTAATTTTGTTTTGTCATATATAGCAGCAGGTCCTCGGATCATCATAGTGCTCTGAGGAGGTCTCCAACGCCGCCGTCACAGCAGCCGTCTCCAAGGAGGAGGTCTCCAACACCACAAAAGCCTTCTCCAAGGCGACGATCTCCAACACCAGCAAGGAGGTCTCCAACGCCGTCACCGCAGCAGCCGTCTCCAAGGCGATCTCCAACACCGGCAAGGAGGTCTCCAACACCGCTGCCGCAGGAGTCGTCTCCAAGGCGATCTCCATCACCGGTAAGGAGGTCTCCAACCCCTCCGCCACCTCAGCCTGAGTTGACAAAGAAGTCCGCGGCTCAGAGGTCTACCCCGTCACAATCGATGAAGTCTTCATCCCAATCGGCGAAGAGGGCATCCTCCGGGAGTAAAACAAAGCCTATTCCCCAGAAGCTGCCTTATGAAAAGACGGATGAAGAAATTATGGCTACTTCTAAAGAAGAAGTGCCAAAGTTCTTTGCAAAATTGAAAAGGGGCAATAAAGAAAGAGAACGAGCTAGGCGAAACCCTCCAAAGCCGCACTACGTTCTTCAAAAAGAACTAAGAAAGAAGCTGGAGCAAAAGAAGAAAGAGATGTGTGAAGCTCGTAAGCCACCGCCAGCAACAGACTATGACCGCACTCTCATGAAGGCGGCGACGGCAAGTAAGAAGAAAGCAGGGAAAGATGTTGCACAACTCGGAGACTCATCAAAACCAATTCCTCCACTAGTTGTTCGTGATGAGTATGGAACATTTATGAACGAAGATGGAGAGTTCAACATAGAGCAACTTGCTACTTTCTACATCTAAACTGGTCTTGACATAAACCAAATTCTCTATGGTGGCGAAATCGACTCTGCCCCAGAAGTTGATCCTTGGAAGATTTATAAATATGGCAATAGTTTATTCAACCCTAATGCCGCACAGAGAGATCACGACACACAAATGTACAGGTTAAACAAGTGGTACTTAGAGGCATGTAAAAGAAACGAGCAATGGCTACTTCTCAGAGTCAGACAACGACACTTCTTCCGTGGCAATGACATCATACATATTAACTTCTCAGAACTACACCAACTATGCCACCATGATGCTCTCGACAATCACTCCTCAGCTGCTTTTGTCTGTAAGTGTGATTGCATCGTTTCTATTATTACTAAAGTAACTTGCATGTGTTGTATATATAGAGTCATCCTTACACTATATATGTATGTAGACATGAGATGAACAGGCTCAGAAAAATAAAGGACAATACTATAGGTTTTGTTGATCCATACATTGTATTCAAAGACCAAGTTACTCCCGAGTCTAATTGGTGACCTCAAGTGGAGAAGAATCTCATGAGGTTCTTAGTTCACCAAAAGGACAAGAAATCGATACTCTTCCCGTATAACTTCAAGTGAGTGTGCACATTTTATTTCCCTTAATTACTTGACCCATATATAGTTATTGAATTATATGACTTCATATGCTATAAACATATATGCAGCTTTCACTGGATCTTGATGGTCATCTATGTGGACAATAATCGGTTAATAATATTAGACTCGTTGAGAAAAGATCGAGCCGATTATCAAGACATGATAGACATTATCCAGAGGTAATTTAATATCGGTCACGAACCAAATTCTTTATTGCTCTCTTAAATCTTGAAGGTTAATTAACAATCTTCAAAACTTTGTTGCTAGAGTTTGGGAAAAATTCATTCAAGATCACCGCACTAATCGTAAAGTGTCACTGAACGTAGTGTTAACCCAAGTAAGTACTACTAGCTATATATATACAGTTTTCATGAACTTGATAATGTGAGTGTGTTTTCACTAGATAACGAGAGGTTTCTTTTTCTTGTAAAGTGGTGTTTGCGGCAGGAACCGGGGAATAATTTGTGCGGATACTATGTTTGTGAGTTCATCAAGGCGTGTATGAGTAGACCTAGACTAGATAAGCTTAAGGTATGTTTCACAATTGATTTCTTACTATTGTTGGTACCTATTCGTAGTTAGTCATATATATATCTATACTAATACATTTTCTTTACTCTGATTCAAACTGAAGTCTGATTGGTTGGCGGCAAAGGTTCTACAATCAGACAAGATCAATGCAATTGTCTCGACAATTGCAGGATTTATTGCGGACGAAGTCATACAACCCAATGGAGAGCACTACTACGACCCAAAAGAAAAAATCTTACCCAACCAAGATTAAGTCTAATTTGTATTAGATGTTATCCAATATCATATCAAAGACATATCTCGTGTGTATATATATTCTATAATATTAATTACCTCTCTAGTATATATATATATAGTTTCGTACTATAATTATGTCCTTTATATATGCTCAAAATATATATGCATATATATATAGCAACATAGAATGCGCCTTCGAAAACATATTCTAAAACCCTAGCTAATATGAAATGAAAAGAAACCAAAAAAGAAAAGAAGAAAAAGAAGAAAAATGAGACGGACCTTTAGTCCCGGTTCGTAATAAGAACCGAAACTAAAGGTGGCAGCAATGCTGGGGAAGCACCCTTTACTCCTGGTTCTTATTACGAACCGAGACTAAATGGCCTTCTCTAAAGGGTGTCACCTTTAGTCCCGCATTCGTATTGCCGATTGGGAAACCGGAAATAAAGGGGTTTCCCAACCGGAAACAAAGACGTGTTCTGTACTAGTGATGGGCCGGCCTGCCGGAGCATGCAGTCGAAACAGTGGACAGACGAATGAATAGTTGCCGGCTGCATGCATCACATAATTTGTACGCCGGTGACGGAGGGCGTGCGCCGTATCATGCAGGCTTTGCCAGCCAGCGGCCGCAGTTACGTTGTGGCCGCCGGGCCGACCGCCGGCGGGAGGGCATGCTGGCATGTGGGCACTGACTACACTTACATACATGAACACACTGCAGCCGCATGTATGAATGCATGCTATATGCACTGGTACATAACAGATCGAGTTTTAATCCCGGTTGAAAAACCCCTCTAGTCCCGGTTTCTCAATCAGGATCCAGAATCCGGGACTAAACGCTGCATCCAACCGAAACTAAAGGGTGCTTTTCCACCAGCAATTATGCTGACAGCTTTAGTCCCGGTTGTTATTACGAACCGGAACTAAAGGTCTTTCTTATTATTTTTTTGTTTTTTGTTTTTGTTTTCTTTTTATTTCATTTCATAACCTATTATAGTTTTAGAATATAGGTTTTCGGTTGGTACATTCTACGCTGCTATATATATATATATATATATATATATATATATATATATATATATTGAGCATACGTAAATAATACAATTATAGTACGAAACTATGTATATATATACTATGTATGTATATATAGAGGGAGACTAAAATGCAACAAGGTGTATTTGCCCCCGCGTCCCGCTCCCGTGTCCGGCTCGCGCCAGCAGAGCACGTGGGCTGGCCGCCTCCTGTGCCGCGACGCCCCGCCCCGCCCCGCCCCCGCAGAACAAACAGCGGGCCTCGCGCGTCCACTAGGTTGTGTCTGCCCGATTGCAACACATGGTCGAGTTCGGTTACAAAAAAAGCGAATGTGCAGCCCCCCCCCCCTTAGAAACAAATAGCAGGCCTCGCGCAATCATAGAGGTTGTGCTTGCCGATTGCAAACGAGGGCGTGTGCGGTTACAACGTGGATATACATCCCCCGACGCCAATTGCAACAGGTAAATAAAAAAATGCAAACAAAAAAATAGAAAAAGAACGTTTGCGCTAAACAATACATAAAACATTTATTATTACATATTTCAACTACAGATTGCAACATGGTTTGTCTTCCGGTAGCATCATATGATGATTTGTGGTTACAACCTGGATGTGCATAAGCACCACGCTGAAAAGATAAAAATATTACATATTTCAACACATTGCAACCTCATCCTTTTGATGCAGTAGGTGACTGTCTTGCTAGCACCCCTAGTCCAGAGCTTGAATCCGTGGCGAATGCGGCACTCTGCGCTGCAGTACCTGATGATCCTGTGTAAGTTGTTGTCCTGTGGCCCGTAGCGCCTGCATTCTTCCCAAATGCAGACATGGGGGTCGTCGACAAGCAACTCCAGCATGTCTTCTGGATAACGAAGCCTTTTTCGTTGCCCGGTGATGTGAAGATCTCCACGGATGCAATGGCGAAGCTGGCCTAGGCCGTGGTTGCCCCACCTGCTGTCTTGTAAAACGCCACCGCTGATTCTATTGATGATGGCGAGAGCTTCAGGGTCCGCCGGGTTCGCACGATAACACACCATAGCTTTGAAGTACCCTGCGCCGTCGTCTCCAGCCGCAACTGCTTGGTTGATGAGTGTGTGGCCCACGTGATCCCTTCCCCAAGACATCAACCTTTCCATGTCGTGGAAGCATAAGGCCTCTCGGTGATTGGCCGTGAGGAAGCGCTGCACAAAGTTGGACTCCAGTTGAGTACGGTAAGGTCGGCAACACTTTTGAATCTGTCGAAGTGGCAGGAGCTTGATCATCGTGTCGTCGTCGCAGATCCTTCGGAAGATGAGGCAAACATGACGAAGCTTCAGGTACTCAAATATGTCACCACCATTGTCGATGACTCGGAGTAAAATTTGGAAGATGAAGTCTTCCGGCAGTATCAGCAAGGCGCCAGACGCCACAGCAAGGATTGCGCGATCAGCGTTCATATTTCTCTAGCAGAGTTGGCGCCCCCCTCTTGCTCTCGGTCCCTCCCGGTGAAGACGAGTCCCTGAAGGCTCTCGGTTTTTCTTTCAGATTGATGAATGCAAAGAGACTGGAAAAAACAATCGAGAGTCTCCTCGGTTAATACTAGAATCTGTCTCTTCGCATTCTGTTGCACGACTCTCCACCTTTTCTACGCGTGCGCAACCGCCGCAAAAAAGCGCGTGGGTCTCCTGGTATCCGCAAAAAAGCCGGACGTGCGCAACCGCCTCCTCACATCCGAGACCGAGAACCAATTGCAACACTCTGTGTCTCTTAGTTGCAACACAACAGGCGCCGCAATTGCAAAAAAAGTCTCAGTCGCTTTGTCCCGCTCATGGGCCATCTTCGTGTGAAGCGCCGCCTCTCCACCTTCTCTCAACCGCGTGGGCCGCGCGCTGCCGCCAACACGTGGACCACTCGCCTCCCCCCCACCCACGAAAAATAAATAACGAGCACCTGGAAAAAAAGAAAAAAAACGCATCACCCCAAACCCCCCCACCCTTCTGCTCGCCAGTAACGGCGCCGTCCCCGCCCCCGACCCCACCAAAAAAAATCTCGTCAGATGGGGCCGTCGCCGCCATCGCTAGTCGGGGCTGGATCACAAGCCCCAGTGATCCCATCGGATGCTGGGTCGATTCGCTCGTTTGCCCTGCGTGATCCCCCTCGTTTCGCCACCGGCTCAGCCCCCGCCTCCCACCACCTGCATCAATTCTCAGTCAGATAGGGCCATTGCCACTGTTGCTCGTCGATGCTGTATCACAAGGCCCGATGGCCGCAGCGGGGACTATGGGTGATCTTCCAGCTATAAAGGAGAAGCTCGCTGCGTTGATTCGAGCTCATCAGAGAGAGACAGCGCCGACGTCGCCACTCAGCCTCCCCTAGACGACCCTCTCCACGAATCCAGCTCCAGCTCCTATGATTCAAGCTCATCAGAGAGAGTATGCGCCGATGGCGACGCCCAGGGTTCCAATGACGACTACAACTGCGATTCAAGCTTATACAACAATTGCGACGCACGGATGTGTTTATCCAATCCACCATACGACAACACTCACGCTGCCAGAGACATTGGCTCCAGGGGACATGATAACTCCAGAAGCGAACCAGCTATTCTGCCCGGTAAAAAAGCATCTCCACCTCCCCCTCCCTCCCCCACACACTATGATGTTACTTGTGATTACATGGGATTAGCTGAAAAAGGTGTGGTGGGTGCAACCCCCTCACCTGCTGTCACACCCAATTTTAAGGATAAAATTGAATATGAATAACTCATGTGTGCCCAGAGATCAATCACACACATAAGCCGACAAATCTTTAAATAGTACCATCACTGAGTGTTTATTACATAACGAATAATATTTAAATAACATAACAGCGGAATATAAAGATAACTCTCGCGACGAAGCTCCACTACACAGGGAACGCCGACTGGTTGACCACTAGCCTAGTACTCCTCACGGTAGTCTTCATAGCCATCTGAAGGGGTTGAGAAAGCAAGAGTGAGCACTTACGTACTCAGCAAGAGTAACATAGGGTTATGAAGCTCAAAAGGTTGACACTGTTTGTACTGCGGTTGCTTTTAACTTGGTCAAGTTTCACTAACACTTAACTTTAGTTATGCATAGCCCAATTAATGACCACATGATAAGATTAATATCCAACATTAACAATTAAACAACATGATCATCTACACTGTGAGTTTTCCAGGCCGCTCGTAACCGTGAGCACGGCTATCATGATAGATTTACACTCTGCAGAGGTTATACACTTTACCCCCAAGCCATGTTACCCAGATGCCCGGGATAGCTAGTCCCATAACACTGCCGAGGTGAGCGGGCAGGGAACACTATGAAGTCTTTCAAAAGTCTTCCTAACATGTTGATAGACCCTACGAACCCAATGCAAAGGGGTATATGGGACACCCCGATGGTACCACCCGCAGCGGTCCCCACACAAGCTATACCCCATAACCAGCTCGACAAAGGTGCCTTTCACGAACTGCCAACATGCTAGTACGAATCTTAGTACTTGACTAAAGCCAGAGCCATTATAGCACTTGTGGTTGTATTAGAAATCCCAGCTTTTGCCCTACAGTGGGGTCCTATTCCATGTTGCTACAAAAGCCAATTTTATCTCATTGTTGCATATATCATTAGTCAAGATTCATCTCAAGATCCATTATTGTAAGCATAGCAAAGCTACCCATATGCATGTAAACCCATGGTGACAAGGTAAAGGATAACAAAGCTATGGTATAGATCTAATAGGCATCAAATTAGACACATGCAATATGGCTAGATTGAATTATGGTGAATGGGTAACAAGGATGATCCCATGTTAAACTTGCCTTGATCCCAAAGCTCTTGGTGATCCTGATCTGCTGCAAAGAACTCTTGATCAACGAAGATCTCACCGGCTGTACTCGATCAACATCACCACGCAATCATCCGAACAATCATACACGAAGCAAACAAGGCATGATCAGAACATTACACCATAAACAATAAAGAGACTTTGAAAAGATTATAAAACAGATCTATACTTTACTACGATCACACAGATACGAGAATCACACTAATCGGATCTCAAACGAAGAAGTTAGAGATTAAACGGGATTTTGAAGAGAGATAGGTTTAGCAAAAGCAAAGTAATTTTCTCTGATTTTCAAAAGTAATTAACATAGGTGAAACCTATACTACTGGATAGAGCATGAAAATACGGATCTAACGCAACTCGAACGGGTCGATTTGGATTTGAAACGAAGAAAATATAGACATTTGAAGTTTAGGGGCAAAAGCTGAAATTAGGAGTTAGGGTTTTTATTTTATTTTCGGAATAAAACCAACTCAGAAAAGAAAATACGCTTTCCCACTGGAAAAACGTACTGGGCAAAGGCGTTTTGGACTGCGGGTTTAGAGGGGGAAAACAGAGGGACTCTTTAGCAAAATTGCCACGCGAAAGGGTATCTTCTATTCTGAGCCGTTGGATTAGAGATGGAGGGACAGGATTAGATCGGGGAGGGCTCGGCAGTTGCAGGCGGCGCAGAGAGGCGGCGCACGGTGGTGCTCAACGTCCGACGGCCGGGGCTCGCCGGCGAGAGTGAAGAGGGGGTTCGGGCACTCGGTTTTCAAATCCGAGCACACCGGGAGAGAGAGGGGATCACGGCGGTTACGCCTAGAGCAACGACGCGGCTCGGGGTCCACCGGGGAAGCCCGACGACGTAACACCGCGGCAGCGGCTCTCTGTAGAATGGCGGCGAGACCAAACCGAGCACGATTGAGGGAGAAAAGAGAGGGGAAAAACGTGCGGAGACTTGGCGAGGATATTGCGAGGCTCGGTGAGGCTTGGGAACGGCCGAGGAAGTCTGCCCGCGAAGAACGGCGGTGGCATGGTCTCGGTGCACGGCGGCGGAGTTGGACAGGGCACAAGAGAGGGGGAGAAGAGAGGGATGGCGTGACCGAAACTCACGGGAAGCTATTGCGGTGCTCGACGAAGCGCTTCGGACGGCAGGCGGTGCGGAACGGCGGCAGAATGCGGCGGCGGCGTTGGCGGCTCTGTTCTGCTACGATTGCGGCGTCCGAGAGCTCGATGAAGCTGGGGAAGGATGGCACGGGGTGCCGGCTATTTATGGGAGGCAGAGATGGAGTCCGGTGCGGTTAAGGGAGGGCAGAGTCCGCGCGCGGCGGTTATGGCCGTCGAAACAAACGCGGCGTCGCGGCGGGAGTCCGACCTGGACACGAGGACGGAGAAGAGAAGAACTGGCTTGCGGGGCCAAGCGTTCAGAGCGGGATGGGGCAAGGAGAGGCGCGGACACGCGGAGGAGACGACTGCGGGGAGACCGCGGTCGCGACGCGGCGCGGCGGAGTCCTGCTCGGGCTCGGACGGAGGAGGAAGGAGGATGTGACAGCCGGGGCCACGGCGTCATTGAAAAAGGGCGTGAGAGAGAGGGGGGGGCGTCGGCGCCGACAGGTGGGGTCGCCTGGCAGTGAAAGAGAGAGGAGAGGCGCGGGTGGGCTGGGCCGAGGAGCTAGGCCTTCTGGGCCAGATTGAGCATAGGAACAGTGTTTCCCTTTTGCTTTTGATTTTCTTTTTCTGAAATTTGCAAATCGATTTTCGAATATAGATTTTGAAATTCTTTTCAAGACTTTGAAAACCAAGTCACCCAAAAACAATGCAAGAGCATGCAATGCACAACCATGTGAACCCTAACATGATAATTAATTTAAGTTTTATATATTTAATTCTATGCATCACAAAATTGCTTCAAAATAAATCAAATTCAAATCAAGTTTAAACCTAATTTAGTATTCAAATTTTAGGGTGTTACACCTGCCAAATGCCTTTCCATGAGCCTAAAAAAAATGAAACGAATTGCAACACTCACATGGTGGTAGTTGTAATATTTTGTATGCATCATTTTGCGTGTGATGTGGTTTGTAAAATGTAAATGTGAAAATAATAATAATTATCCTCTACATCTGTTGTACGCCATTTTGTAAAACATAATGAGTGAGCCTATTGCAACATGGTTAATTAAAAAACGGGATTGCAACCTGGTTAGATTATGTTAATTGAAACATGGTTAGTTGTTACGTCTAATGTATATCGTTTGCAACATGGTGTGTAGCGCGATTCTCCAAAAAAAATGCAACTTGGTTTCTGTCAGGAACCAACTATACCAGCTGTGTTGGTGCCGAGAGTGAGGCAGCGATTCCCTACTATGGATGATGCTTACATATTTTACAAAGATTATGCAAAGCTGACTGGGTTCAGTCTGAGGACATCAAGAACAAGCAAGCAAACAAGTCATTGGGTCTTGCAACAGAGAGGGGAAATGTGACAGGAAAAAAAGGATGAGACACCAAAAATAGATAAAAAGGTCAAAGAGATGCGGCTGCCCGACTTATGTGAAGGTTAAGATGGATGGTAAACATAGATTCTGGTTTTTTGACCATGTACAAGAAGTCCACAACCACAAACTTGATCCGTCTCCTAGGATGACGAGATACATGCACGCACACAAAAACATGGCAGAAGGCATGAGTGACTTGTTTACCATAATGACGAGAAACGGAGTTCCACATCAGGCATCACTGAATGTGATGGCGGATCTATATGATGGTCGACATATGTGGGGGTTTACAGAGAAGGATGTAAAGAATATGTAAGTGTTGTATTTTGTTCCTGGTGAATTGCAACAGCTGATATATTTTGATTGCAACATGTCACATGTCTAAAATTGCAAACCTGACATTTTTTTAAAATGTTCACAGGAAGACAGCGAAGGCTAGAGAGGACAAAGAAGACGATCTTAACAAGCTTCTACGGTTCTTCAGAGAATGCAAGGAAAACAATGAGTATTTCTACTGGGATGTAGATGCAGATCCAAAAACAGGAGTAATCAAGAACATATTCTGGAGTCATGCAAGCCAGAGAGTTGACTACATAGATTTTGGAGATGCCATCACCTTTGACACGACGCATAACACAAACAACAAGAAGATGTCGCTAGCAATGTTTGTTGGAGCCAACAATAACCTAAAGAATGTGACATTTGGACAAGCTCTAATTGGTGATGAATTGATTGGATCATTCAAATGGTTGTTTGAGACGTTCAAGAGTTGCATGAGTGGACGTGAACCTCATGTTATCCTAACAGGTGAACCTTATCTCCTTTACTATAAAACACTGATTGCAACCTTTGAAAAACCTCTATAAATTATAGGTTACATGTGTATAAATTTAAAAACTATATGATTACACCTTTGAAAACACAGGTTTTTTGCTTTTTGAAAGATAATTTGATAGTTGCTAACTCTGGGAAAACATCAAACTATAAATGAGAATGCTGGGAAAAATAATAATAATTGACCTCTACATCTGGTGTAATATCTTTTAACAGACGAAGATCCTGCGATGAAAGTAGCAATTGAGTTGGTGTTTCTCAAGTCTCATCATAGAAACTGTCGTTGACACATAGTAAGACAATGGGAGTTTGAGTTGGATCAGCTCTATGCCGAGCACAAGGATCAAAACTTGAAGGAAAAGCTTGAGTCCTTGATAAACTATCCATTGGGCCCGACTCAATTTGAGGTTGAATGACAGAAGCTAGTAGATGAGTGTGGCATTGCTGAAAATCCTGCAATTAGAGCCCTGTGGGAAAAAAGAGAGAGGTGGATTGCTGGTTATTTCAAGGGGATGTATTGTGGTAGGATGATGTCGACGCAACAATCGGAGATCCAGAATAGGGTGCTCAAAGATGGCTATGTTGGTGAGAGCACTAGCCTGCACATGTTTGCTAGAATGATGCTGGACTCACTCCAGCACGCTGACCACATGGACGCAGGAGAGACATATTATGCACAGTTAAAAAAATCACATGGCATTTGCAAAAAGAAAAAAATAGTTATTGTTCCCCAATTATAAAACATTGTCCATATCCTACAACAATGATTAAAAAATGCTAAAAATTTGATGAGCACCTATGCAGAGTGTACACTAGAGCTGTATACCAAGAGTACAAAAACCAGTACAATAACAACACAACATTTGTCATTCGCCCTGATCCAAACCTGCATGTGAGTAATGGGTGGTTGGTGAAGCATGAACAAGCGGGAGGGAGCTTCTGCTAGGCACAACATGAATTCAAGGTGGTTGCTGATAAGGACAATGGAGAATATAGATTTGAATGCAAACAATGGGAACACACAGGTATTTCGCAGAAGAGCTGAAAAAAATTATGTTGGTTTAAAGCTCCAATTACAACTTCTTTTGCACGTAGTTGCGACGTATATCATAAACTGACTACAACTCTCTAACATGTGCATCTGTTTTTTTTACAAAAATATGCAGGGCTATTCTTCATGCATATTATAACAGCCTTCACCCACCTGCAGGTTAGGAAAATTCCAGAGAAGTACATCCGGAAAAGATACACTCGTCTTGCAAAACAAGGAGTTCTGTGGGATCGTTCAAATTTGTCTAGCAACAAGCCAAGAACAGACCCAGATGAGGAGAAGCCCCTGATCAAGCCCTAGAGCCACCACATCAACTAGATTTCTAGTTTAGCATAGCTATATAGGATTAGAACTAGAAGGAGTCAATCTTCGATTGGTTTCCGGATCTGTCAAGAGGATTATTGGTAATTCTCTCTCTAGTTCTTCCTTGTTCTTCATTTGTTCTTCAATATTATGAATATGTTGCTCTACTTCATTATATTATTTATGACTTTACTCTATTCGTTTATGTTCTTAGTTATATTGTTCTTAATCTATTATGATTATATGCTTGGCTTAGTTAGATCTGAATCATATCCATATATAGGATCGTATAGCGTTTATCCACCAGTACTATGGGTAAATGATAGATATTGTGTAGTGTGGTGCCTAGACCGTATTTATTTGCGATTGTACCCTACATTCCGGATTGAGAGGTAGATCGCGGGAGCGACAGTCCTGTTGAGTCCTTTGTAGTCCTCCTCCCATTTGTAGGGCAGGCAGAGCAGTACTATTACGGGGAATTGATTGCTATGTTTCTCATCTTCCTTAGTAATACTCACTACACATGAATATCTCTTATCTCGCCATGATTGTCAAGTGTAATTGTACTAATCATAATATGCTAGACTGTATAGTTAAGAATGACTTAGGAAATATCTTTGTAGTTCGTCCTAATTCTATGCTAATGACTTGCTAGAATATCTGTTGAGGTGCTTATCATTATCTTATGTGGCTAATATTTATGCTGATGAGTATTTATCTTTTGTCACTATATATTCATTCATTATCTATATCTTATGTGACACTTATCCTGTATTGAGTGAGATAGATGAAAACTCTCCATTACACATGTAGTGATACTCATTAATCATCTTTACTCATTCCTCATTTATTCCTTAGTATCCCTTCCCAGTGGTAAAAATATAAATAACAATACCTGGAATACTCCTGGTTAAAATGTTGCGAACATTGATCGATCATTTGAGCTCTAGCCTGCGCTCATCAACATGGTGCAAGCAAGCCAGTTTTGTGGGAAAGCACACGAAGATGCTAGTGCTCATCTCCAACACTTCCTGGAGATTTGCAGCACATTCACTATCAAGGATATTCCCAGAGACGCCATACTACTTCGCCTTTTCCCATTCTCACTCTTGGGAAGAGCGAAGCAGTGGTTCTATGCAACCAAGGAGAAGAATACCATGTGGGCACTATGTTCCACCAATTTCCTAGCAAAGTTCTTTCCCATGGGGAAGACCAATGCTCTCTGTGCGAAGATTTCAAGTTTTCAGCAACAACATGACAAGTTCGTTCCAGAAGCATGAGAGCGCTTCCAAAACTACATCCTAGAATGTCCGCATCATGGAATGGAGAATTGGTTACTTATGCAGACCTTCTATCATGGGCTCAGCAACAGCACTCGTGAGACCATGGATGCTGCTGCCGGAGGAGCATTCCTATCACTTACAATACCACAAGCCACATCTCTTGTGGAAAAAATGGCATCCAACCAAGGTTGGAGTGAAGAAAGAACTTAACCTCGCAAGAAAAGTGGAGGTATGCACTAGGTCAAAGTGGTAGACATGCTGTCAGCAAAGCTAGACCTGCTCATGAAGAGACTCAATGAGAAATCTGGAGAGAAGAAAGAAGTTATGAACATCTACAACTCTCACATGACCTGTGAGAAGTGTGGAGATACTGGATACTCAGGCAACCATTGTCCAGAATTGCAAGAGGACGTGAACTACATCAACAACAACAACTACTACAACCGTCCTCAGCAAAATAAAGGTTGGAATCAATAACAACAAAGGCCTAACTACTCAGGTAATTATCAAGGTAACAATTCTTTCAATAATCCTAGTTTTCCACCTTTCAGAGAGCTAGTGTCTAATCAAGGAAAATTAATGGACAACATGTCTAAGAAATTAGCATCTAATGATAAAATACTAGAAACTATAAATAATAGAATGAATAATTTTTCTGTTGCTATCAAGAATCAGATTAGCTTTAATAAAATGATTGAATCTCAGCTAACTCAAATAGCTGCTGCTGTTCCTATCACTAACCCCGGTATTCCATCACAACCGGAAGGACTAGAATCTGCAAATCTTGTAGACATATTTGATGTAGGTGCTTATTGGAACAACCCCACTGAAGAGTGGTATGGCAACTCTATGCCAACCAAGAAAGGAGACCCAGGACGACCCGTCATCCCAATCTCCATAGGTGTCACCGACTTTCCTGAAGCACTTTGCAACTTCGGCGCATGCGTCAATATCATGCACAGGGTAATATACGAGAAATACTTTAATTATCCTCTATCAGAAATAACCCTATGTTTGCAGCTTGCAGATCAGACACTATGCTACCCAAGAGGAATATTAAAAGATATCCGTGTCCGAATTGGTACCTCATATGTCCCAGCAGAATTCATGGTGATAGAAACCTGTGTTGATGAAAAGGCACCCATCATCCTTGGGAGGTAACTCCTGAACACTGTCGGAGCTGTCATCTATGCTAGCACTGCCAAGATCAGTTTCTTCATCAAAGGGAAGAAGGAGACATTTACCTTCAAGAACAAGACCTTACAATCTCCTGAACAACCCCAACATGAGCCAAGAAAGATGACCAATGGGAGGAACAAGCAGAACAAGCAGAACAAGAACAAGAAGCAAGTACGGACAGAATCAACAAAGATGGTCACAACACTCCACAATAATCAAGATCACCAAATCAGATCTCCTCATTTGATCAAGAAGGACGACCCAAGTGTCCCAACCATTGAATACACAATCAACAGATGCTCCTTCCAGAAAGCAATCTGCGACACCGGATCGGGCGTCAACATTATGGCCAAGTTGACCTACGAGTTTCTGTACGGGACAATGCCTCTACATCCAACATACACCCAACTCCAGATCGCGTCATTGAAGGAATAGCAAAAGATTTCCCCATCCAGGTCGATGACCACTTCATCCCTACAGACTTCCTAGTCGTTGATATGGGAGAAGATGATTATGATCCACCTATCATTCTTGGAAGACCGTTCCTAAGCACCACCAAAGCTATCATCTACATTGGGATAGGAGAAGTGCACTTACACTTCCCCTCTGAGAAGGTACGTCGTTATTTTAATGCTAACTATATTATTGAAGAATCTAAGCAAAATAAAACGAGAAGAAGACGTCGCTACTGCAACCAGAAGAAGCAGAACACCAAGGACGGATGGGAAGACTATGAAGGATAAGTGTCAAGATATGAAGAGAGATACCCCGAAGAAGAAGATTCAATATATGCAACTCCACTCTCAAGGCCGAACACACCACCAACCCCAAGGTTGGGAAATGAAAAATCATTCTACGACTACCACAGGCAAGAGAGCGGAGAATCATGGGAAGAAACAAAGGTATGTACTTTCAATTATAATAAGTATTCAGAAAAAAGAGTTTGTCCTAGGGAGGCCACAACACCGTCACGAGTATGGAGAGAAAAAGAAATCATAGTAGAAGATGAAACGCAGCCGGAGGCAGCAGCCACGCCGTCCGACAAGCCCCAGGACAACTAAGGACACAAGAGTCCTGTTCGGAGGACTTAAACCACCGAACGCCATGCCAAGAGGTAACACTTGGTAGTTATCTTTTCCCTTAATTATTTACTTTTCCAAATTAGTTAATCATGTTTACTCTATCTTAAAAAGAAAATAAAAATGTTTAAAACTATTAAGCCCCATGTGAATAGACTCGTGGCATAAAACCCATAAGTATACTCACCGTGGTGGCATAAAAATAAATAAATAAGTTTTTTTCTTATAAAATAAAAAAAATAAAATATTGAGTTTATGATCCTGCTAAATAATGACATCCATTAGAGGAAGCTCGACATGATGAAGGCTAGAGATTTATGACTAACACTTAATCAGTTCCACAAGGTTTGTTGTCTATTTGAGCTTTCATAGAATTCAAGGATCAACGGAGAACAGTAACCAGAGGACACCTCTGCTACTTGTCAACTACATCAAAAGAAATTACGTCAAAATCAAGTTTGGGGGAGAGCACCCCCATGTTCCAACTAAATCAAAAGAAATTACGACAAACCCCAGCTTGGGGGAGAGCACCCCCATACTCAGCTAAGTATTTCTACCTCAGAAGTACGCATTCACATACACTCCATCCACATAAGCTGCTTCTATCCCAGAAGTACGCATCCACATATATCCACTCATTTCCATCTCCAGATCCACCCACCAAAAACATTCTACTCCTAATCCGGGAGAGAATAGAAACACATAAATATTCTCCTATTCCCGTTTTATCCCTGTGAAATAAAAGCCTCAGTCAGCGTTCGCTTTATAGCTCTATAGGGATGAGTGCTCTAAAAAAAGAGAGAAATACGAGGAAATAAAAAGGGGAAAATGTCCGCCAACCTCGAAAAAATAAAAAAGTGAGAAGAGAGGTAAAAATGGGCAAGTGTCCGACAGTAGAATTAGGGGTACAAGATACCCACCTGAATATATATATATATATATAGATCGAGCATCTCATTCCCTTTGAAAGGTTTCAAATACAAGAAAGGTATATCCATCAAAAGGGAGCAAAAGTAGAATTAGACTTTTGCCTCTGTTATCAGCATCATCACCATTACCATCATCATTACCACCATCATCACCATTATCATCATCATTACCACCATCATCACCATACACCATCCATTCGCCACACATGCACATCTTGATTTGACTTATTGACCTGTTCCTTTGGATCCGCGGTTTGACTATGCAACATATGTATTGTAAGTATGTATACGCTATCTCCCACCTATAAGCTCTAGATATTAGCCTATTAAAAATAGGGTGAGAGAGAGAAGGCAATACCACGATGCCTTATACCACAAATACCACATATTTGAGAGAAAGGCATACACCCCAGTGCCTTGGTAAGGATCCAGAAATACCAGAAAGGAGCGACTGAGAGATTCATACAAGGAATCTCTGAGTTTTATTTGAACATCTACAAAAACTCCGGAGCTATAGTTGATCAAAGTGCAAGAGACATGGCGCTTGACCGGACCGTTCTATCTTTCAACTACCCAAGACAAAGGTGACGGTTACAAGCCCCATGGTGGAAGGTAAAATGAGTAAGTTTTTAATCTTAATATTTGATCTAACCCGGAGACGAGATCTTATTTGAGAGCATGTGTACCTGTAAGGCATGAAAGCATTGTAGCAACTCCTGATCCATCATTGAGTTTATATTTGCTCAGGGATGAGCAAAAGGTAAGCTTGGGGGAGCTTGTTGACGGTCCTGAAGTACCAAATCCAACCGTCAACTAAACAAGGAAAAGGATCTAAATGAAACCAATAGCTAGAGATAAGGTTTATACTAACAGAATTCCATGAGTTTTGGTGAATGTCTATTTCTACAGGGGGATATTAGGAAATATGGAGGAAAGGCCCACATGTCATGTTCACATAGAGATAATCATCATCCGTAGGAAAAAGAATACTCTAGAAGGGTCAAGAAGGCGCGAGAAAAAGTGAGAGGCTGAGCGGGCCCAGGGGCAGGGCGCCCGCCCTACCCCTTGGGGTGGCCGCCCTAGGGTAAAGCCCAATGATCCTCTGCTTCGTGTACCCTCTCTCCACTGCCTTTGAGATCACATCTACACCCTACATTAAGGTCGGTTTGATCCGATGGTTGATGTTCATTTGAGGAGGCTATATAAGGACGACCCCTGATCTTGAGGAGAATAGCCTCTCCGACCTAATTCATTATTCATCATCCATCTCAAGAGGAGAAGCCCCTGATCAAGCCCTAGACCCACCACATCAACTAGATCTCTAGTTTATCATAGCTATATAGGATTAGAACTAGGAGTCAATCTTTGATTGGTTTCTGGATCTATCAAGAGGATTATTGTTAATTCTCTCTCTAGTTCTTCCTTGTTCTTCATTTGTTCTTCAATATTATGAATATGTTGCTCTACTTTATTATATTGTTTATGACTTTACTCTATTCGTTTATGTTCTTAGTTATATTGTTCTTAGTCTATTATGATTATATACTTGGCTTAGTTAGATCTGAATCATATCCATGTTTAGGATCGTATAGCGTTTATCTACCAGTACTATGGGTAAATGATAGATATTGTGTAGGCGTGGTGCCTAGACCGTATTTATCTACGATT
This sequence comes from Microstegium vimineum, assembly GCA_022036555.1. Lineage (NCBI taxonomy): Eukaryota > Viridiplantae > Streptophyta > Magnoliopsida > Poales > Poaceae > Microstegium > Microstegium vimineum. Next base: position 33,400,278 of record CM039135.1, read on the forward strand.
GTACCCTACATTCCGGATCGAGAGGTAGATCGTGGGAGTGATAGTCCTATTGAGTCCTTTGTAGTCCTCCCATTTGTAGGGCAGGCAGAGCAATACTATTACGGGGAAATGATTGCTATGTTTCTCATCTTCCTTAGTAATAGTCACTACACATGAATATCTCTTATCTCGCCACGATTGCCAAGTGTAATTGCACTAATCATAATTTGCTAGACTGTATAGTTAAGAATGACTTAACATTATCATGTATTGAGTGAGATAGATGAAAACTCTCCATTACACATGAAGTGATACTTATTAATCATCTTTACTCATTCCTCATTTATTCCTTAGTATCCCTTCCGAGTGGTAAAAATATAAATAACGATACTTGGAATACTCCTAGTTAAAATGCTATATTGGTGTGCGGTTGTAGAAACACATTTATTATTTATTAGAAGAGCAAATGCACATTTCAATACCGCATCTCTCTATCATGCTGGGGATGACAACCTAGCTTAAGTGACATGAATGGTGGATAACCATTTTTGGCGCCGTTATTAGAAATAGAATTTATTCTACTTTTGGTAATGACGTTAAGAAGTATCAACACTTGCCTCCACGGGGGGTACATGCCTCTATTTATAGCCCGGAGGGATGCACGTCAGCCGTTGGATCAAACCGACATAAGGTAGGGCTCAGATCAAATCTTGAAGGCGGTGGAGGAAGCTTCCAGAAGATGGAGGTGAGTGGGCCCATGGGGTGGCCGCCCGGCCCTACACCTGGTCGGCCAGCCCCACAGGTCATCCACTGGGGCCCCTCTTTGCTCTGGTGTCTACGGGATCCTCCCTGAGTATTTTGGTAGGTGTTTCTCCGTGGGATTTATTCGATATCTTCTCTAATTTGTTTGGCTTTTATCCTCTTTTCTAGAATAGTCCCTCGAAAATAATGAAACACCAAAACTCTCGGAATTTATTAGATAAAGCCCTATATTTCTATATTTTATATTTTATTGATCCATTTATTCTATTTATAATTGTATTAAAAGTTGACGCTAACGACCGTCAACACCCACCAATAGTCAACTGAGTCGAGGATATCGATCCGATTGTGAATTCGGTTGATACAATAAATAAAATAATGTTTCCCATAACATATTGGAATGAATATCTGCACACATATGTTGAGTATGGTGCATCAGTTGAGTAAACCAAAAAAACAAAAAAATAGTTGTTGTGTACACCTACTATACACCCATTTGCATCAAAAAGGATGAGATACAGATTGCAACCTCGGTAACTAATATTTCTAGTGGGACTACTTTTCTTGTCAGTTGTGCATTAGTTGAGTAAACAAAAAACAAAAAACAAAAAAAATAATTGTTGTATACACCTAATATACACCCATTTGCAACAAAAAAACATGAGATTCAAATTGCAATATGGATAACTAACATTTGCAGTGGGACTACAAACTAAAAAATAGAGAGATACTAACCAGCTTTGCTTTGGTCAAATCAGGGTAATTTACGAATTCATTCTCAAGATGTTGTCTTAATATTCTAAATTATTCAGTCTCGATTTTTCCATCGTCTGTGTAGAGTCTCTTAGTGCCTTGTACCAGTTGCTAGAGATACAGACATAAAAGATATCAATTTTTTTTAAAACAAACAACTAATATGTAGAAAAGAAAGAAGAAAATGAGGTCAGTCAAAAGCTCACATAGAAGCCGATGGTGAGGAACAACCTATATCCAATTGAGTCATCCTTGTGGACAATGTCATCAAAACGGAGACAATGAACTTTAAAATCTAGAACAGCAGAGTCACCATCTTTTTTATCCGTGAAAGTTGTGAGTAGGTCATGGCCGTCAAGAGATAAAAAGATGCTGAAATCAATCAGAGTCATCCTGTGTAGTGAGCAAAAAATGAGGAATGTGTTAGCAAAAACAATAAAAATCAGGAAAAGTTATGAAGCTAATTGCAACAATGATATGAGGGTCATTACTCTTTTAGATTCTCATCAGACGACAATCTTGATACTCAACGCTAGAGCCTTTGCCAATGGTACTTTCGGGCGTCTGTTGGGAATTAGGAAAGGAGATGTGTACTTCCTTGGCTTCTTCTTCAGCCGCTCTCCCATGTGTTTGTAGATTAACTTCTGGAACTGATTAAAGTCTTGCAATCCTTGTTCACGTTCCTCTTGAGACAACCGGACAGGTGCGGTTAACCTCCTAATGTCATCGATCAGATCATCTGGAAAAGGTGGAGCACATCTAGCTCCACTGGGACCTACCTCGCCAACAAAACTGCTCTTCAACGTAACAATCTCTTCCTCAGCTTGATCGCGCAACTGACACATCCATTTCTCCCGTTCATCATGGTGCGCCTGCTAATCTTTCTTAAGATGTGCTATAGATTTCTTGTTCCTGACAGGTTGCCTTTGATAAACTATCTTTTTCCTATATGCTAGTTGCTTTTTCTGTAAAAACATCAAATGTAATAAGAAAATGCTGGAAAAAATAGGTGCTCTCTACATTTGCTCTACACCGTTTGCGAAAAAAACATGACGTGTGAGGAAAAAATGCAACATGGGCCTACATCAACATTCATAAGAGAAGGCGACCAGACCACATCTCATCGGAAGGCTTCAGGGCAGCTCGCCAGAAGGATGCAACGTGCTCGGGGATTTGTTGGGGATATTACCGCGGCATATCCCCAGGGACCTTATGGGCCTACCGACCAGAAGATGGCCCAACCCACAAGACGTAGGCGTGCCGCACACGACGTGCACCGCACGAATAGTCTCATATTGGCTACTTTAGTTGTAACTTTGTCCCTTCGGCATATATAAGGAGGGACAGGGATCCCCAAAACATAATCTCTTAGATCTCATCTACACCTCGTGTAACCTAATACTCATATCAATCCAACCACCAAAACATGGGACGTAGGGTATTACGGTGATTTGCCGGCTTGAACTTATATAAATCGCTGTGTCTACGCTCTCTATGTTACGCTTGATCGCCGTCGCCACACCTCCACCTACAATCTACTGTCGTTGGGTACCTCCTAGGTAGACTGCGACGCGTATTTCGTCGACAGCTGCCCCAGTAGAGCAACCTCGGGCAAACAGTGGGCCATGCCACTACCCTGAGCACCTGACTCGTTCCCTTCCATGTTCATTGTAACAACTGCAAAAAATTGAGGGGAAAAAATAGTCAACCAAATGCAACTATAAACACGTACCAAGTTACACCTAAGATAAAATAACATAGTTATACAAAAACTCTACATGTTATTGATACTTACAAAAATTATAACTAAGATTATTGCAACTAGTTATAAAACAAATTGCACCATAAAACACCGCCACCTTGCGAGTTGCCACTAAAAAAGATAACAAACTAATAGCAAAACACCTAAAAACACGCTACATAAGTGAGGCAGTTAATCCAGTAACATATTTCACCGAAAAAAGGAATGCACAACCCCATCATAATTAGTGCAAAAAACTGAATCCACAAAAAGTTTGGCCATGGCATACTAAAAAGCCAACTAGTAAGGTAAGTAGCATAGTAATTCCTATAAAAAAGCCAACATGACGTACTGATTGCATCATTTTTCAGATGAAATTGTCAGCCAATTGCAACTAGAACACCCTACCAGTGGCAACTAAAATATAAAAACATATTTACACAAATTAATCACAAAAAAAGACAGATGCATCAACAGAAAAAAAAACTTGTTGATTTTTAGATGAATTGTCAGCCATTTGCAACTAGAACACCATACCAGTTGCATGTAAGATGATGAGCTAGTTATACACAACATAATACAAAACAACATCGCATCATACATCGCACAAAAAAGTGATCACTAATCACTAAAAAAACAGAAAATACAACAGATGGGAAAAGGGGATTGCGGTTCATTTACATCGAGATAAAACTGGGGCCTCGACACGGTGACGCTCGAACCCCAGGTCGTGATATCCTTCAAAATGTGGTGTTGTACTGAAGCTAGTACATAGGCGACCAAATCGGGGTGCACGGGCTAAAACCTACCAACCTAATCCGATCGAAAACATGGTGAAATTGGTGGCGGTTCGGTGGCGCAGTGGCGCCTGTGCGCGGAAATGGGGTGGGGGAGTGGGTGTGGGGGGATGCGAGATGAAGCGCAGACGGTTGTCGCGGTGGAGCAGGATGGTTGCCGCCGACGCACTCGCGGTGGTTTTCCTCTACGGCGCAGCGGCGCAAACGGTGGAGGGAGCGGGTGTGGGGGGGGGGTTACGGTCGGGACTCGAGAGGCAGAGACTGATGCGCGCGGGTCCTGGACAGAGAAGCCGGACGGTCGGTGTGTGCGGGTCGGATGCGTGCGGCCCACAAAAGTTTGGGCCCGGGTGCATTCCATACAGAGAATGCACCCGGGTGTATATTAGATATACAATATATATATATATATATATATATATATATATATATATATATATATATTAGGACTAGATAGTAGCTAACAATTTATATTCACGTAAATATACTCTCGTAGATGTCCTTGATTGGATAACATTTAATAGAAATTAATCTTCGTCTTGGTTGGACATGATTCTTTCCCTTTGGTCATAGTAGTGCTCTCCATTGAGTTTAATGACTTCGTCCAAAAGAAATCCCGCTATCGTCTTGATAATTGCATTGATCATGTCCGAGCGTAGAACCTTTTCTGCCAACCATTCAGACTTCATTTTGAATCAAAGTAAAGAAAATGTATTAGTGTATATATATATGATTGATTATGAATACCAACAATAGTAACAAATGAATTATGAAATATTCCTTAAGCTTCTCTAGTTTAGGTCTATTCGTGCACACCATGATGAACTCACAAACATAGTATCCTCACAAATTGTTCCCTGGTTTGTGCCACAAACACCACTTTAAGGGAAAAAGAAACCTCTCGTTATCTAGTGAAGACACACTCACATGATTGGGTTCATGAAAACTATATATAGCTTGAGCTAGTAGTAATTAATTGGGTTGTAACTAAGTTCAGTGGCGCTTTACATTCACTGCAGTGATCTTGAATGAATTTTGCCCAAACATTGTCGTTAAAGTTTAAAAAAATAGATCTTTAATTAACATTCGTGATTTAAGAGAGTAATAACAATTTGGTAAGTGACCGATATCAAATTACCTCTGGATAATGTCTATCATATCTTGATAATCGGCTTGATCTTTTCTCAAAGAGTCTAATATTATTAACTGACTATTGTCTAGATAGATGGCCATCTAGATCCAATGAAAGCTACATATTTATAGCATATAAAGGCATAATTCAATAACTATATATGTGTCAAGTAGTTAAGGAAAACAAAATTTGCACACTCACTTGAAGTTATACGGGAAGAGTATTGTTCTCTTGTCCATTGGTGAACTAAGAACCTCATGAGATTCTTCTCCACTTGAGGTCGTCAATTATCTAGGGGAGTAACTCGGTCTTTGAATATAATATATTAATCAACAAAACCGATAGTATTGTCCCTTCTATTTATGAGCCTATTCATCTCATGTCTACATACATATATAGTGTATGTATAACTATATATACAACACATGCAGGTTACTTTACTAATAATAGTAATGGGTCATGTGCTATGACTACTAATCTGCTCCCCGAAATGGTTCATGCCATCTGTACTTAAAGTGAACCTTAAGTTTATTGCATCCTCCACAAACTCTGGAAATTCTCTATTGATTGTTCGCCATTGGGACCCATCGGCAGGGCGTCTCAACATATACCTTACGGTCTTTATTGTTCCATTGCAACAACTTGGCATGGTCTTTGTTTCTAAATAGACGCCTCAGGCGTGGTATTATAGGAGCATACCACATAACCTTAGCAGGTATTCACTTCCTCGTATTCTCTTCCTCGGACATTCGCCATCAACATCACTAGGGTCAACTTGTCTGAGCTTGTACCGCGATACGTGGCATACCAGGCATGCATCAAGTTCTCATAGTCCTCCCCATGGTAGAGGATACAGTCATTTGGACATTCATGTATCTTCTTGATTTCTAATCCCAGAGGGCAAACGACTTGTTTTGTTTCATACGTAGTTGTTGGCAATTTGTTTCCCTTTTGAAGCATCTATTTTTGAATAGTCAATAATTATCCAAATCCCTTGTCAGATATAACATTATTTGCCTTCCATTGCAACAATTCTAGTATGATACCCAACTTTTTTTTGCACCTCTGTGGTAGTGGGGTATAATAATTTCTTATGATCCTCTAGCATGCGATCAAACTTGATTTTTTCCTTTACACTTTCACATTCTCTCCATGCATTACGGATAACCTTACCAAAATCATCAGCAGGTGCATCTTCTCCCTCTTGCTCTTCTTTAGCTTCCCCCATTGTAATATCATTTAGTGCAGCATATTCAGAAAAAATATCTTCATCGTGTCGTGCTTCTTCGTCTTCGCCTTCTTCCATTATAATCCCGCTTTCTCCATGTTTGGTCCAACAAATATAGTTTGGCATGAAAATAGACCTAAACACGTGTGTGTGGATATTGTTTGCGCTAGCATATTCCTTCAAATTCTTACATAATACACATGGACATTGTATGAAACTATCTCGCTTGTTTGCCTATGCCATAGTTAAGAAATAATGCACGCCATCAAT